>SNQJ01S0060713.1:12023-40799 GCA_010110895.2 Picea sitchensis | reverse complement strand
AAATACTTGCTAATTGTTTCATCTTCATTCATCTTTAGTTGTTCAAATTTCAATCTGTATGTTTGAAGTTTGGCATCTTTTACTTTCTCATTTCCTTCATCATTTCTAATAAGTTTATCCCATATTGCTTTGGCAGTATCAATATGCATCACCTTTACAAAATCAGCTTCAACAAGTCCATTCAAGATAGAATTCACCCCCTTAGCATTAAAACTAAACTCTAACTTATCATCATTGGAGGCTAGCACAACAAGCTTTGTATATCCAGTCTCTACTACATCCAAAACATCAGCACCCAAGGTCATTAAGTATGTTCTCATTCTAATCCTCCAGAAGGCAAAATTTGTTCCATCAAACAGAGGGGGCTTAGAGGCTGAAGTCCCTTCATGAATTGTCATGTTTAAGCTTACATATCTACCTTTGAATAAAAGGAACCCGCTCTGATACAAATTGTTGAAATTACTAAGACAACTGAGAGGGGGGGGGATGAATCAGTTGTAATTGAGCTTAAACAATATTAAGTCTATTAAAACATTATCGCGATTTCGGAATTCTTGTTGCATTGTTCCTTGTCTCTCCATGTTGCGATTCACGAAACTCTGATATGGAGTTGGATCAATGGTCCAGATATGATCTTGATTCAATGGTTGCGATTAAGTCACGATTTTCCATGTCATGAAATCGGGATTCCTGTGGATGATATTACTTGACATATCCAACTCTTGATCCTCGAAACTCCGACATGGACTGGAATCAACGATCCATATCTGATCTTGATTCAATGGCTGCGATTACGTCACAATTTTGCATATCGCGATTTCTAGAGGTTAGGGAACATCGTTCCTTTGAATCTCCAGTCAGCGAACTGACGATCTATCCCCATGTGTCCTACCCATAAATGGACGGTCCTCCTTTCAGAATTTTGTACGCCCACTTCTCCTTGTACTTTAAAGATCGTGCAGGTTCTCCTTGATCCAACGATGGTCGGGTCCTGCACTTAGATCTAACGTCTGAGATCTGTCCTCCTCTTCAGTGCGCTCTTCTTGTCTACATTCAGATCTGAGGACCCTCGTTCTATCGGGAATTTGAAGGGGATCCAATGAACATAAATTCTTCTCAAACCTTACGGGCCTACCTCTTCAGCATGCTCTTATTCAGATATGATGACCATCGGGAATTCTGGAAGAGATCCAACGAACACGGTTTTTTCTCTTCCCCGATTATCACTGCACCACTGATCATCGTTGTTGTACTCAAGCCATCATCACTACTGTACTTTCCATGAATGACAAGTATACGCTGCCTGTAAAACATGCCAACAGTCCTCTGTACATTCTTCCTGTACTTATGCCATTCACTGTCTGTTAAATATTTGCTAACAAGGCCTGTGCTAAATTGTTGTCATTGTGCTACTATTGTTTTCTCCTATTTGTGCACACACTTTGACTCTCATAGACTAAACTCCTTTGGTAAATTACATTCAACACACTCAAATTTCCGTTATGTTTCCTAGCAACTACTCTAATCAATGATTGTATTATTTTACCATAACTCTCAATAGATTTACTTTAAATTGTCTAGTGGAAATTATGTATAGTTAATCCTTAATTCTAGTGTATTTAAATCATAATTCACATATTGCCTAAGTCCTTTATCACAAATTCTTTCTAGTTTTCAAATTCATTTTTGTGACAATCTAAAAAGGCTTTTATATGACATTCACAAATTTTCGGTCTTTATCATCAACATTTGTGCATTGAAACTCACATAGTTTGGTATTGAACTCTTGATAGGACACCCAGGTATAATAAATGGATTTTATCATTCACCCCCCTCTTTTGAGTGTCTACAAGCATAATTGCAAGCAATTTTATCTCAAACACAAATATAACAAAAGACTAAGAACAAACACTACAATGTGTTATTATACCAGAGAGGAAGATTGATAAATAATTTTAAAAAGAAGGAATGAGAGTAATGAAAAATGAAACCATATCGTCAATATCATTATCAAGAAGTCTATAAGAAAGATAAAAAAGAGAAAAATAGTATCCCCACTTCTAGAGAAGCAATTGGTAAAATCAACAATGTTCATGAAATCAAAACCCTAGGGACAATTATGTAGCATTTTAATATTAAAGAACCACAGCTACCATAGTTTGATCAATCTCCATTTCCACACCTATTACCTAGGTCCTTGTTACAATTTTTTTATACTTTTTAGATCTATGTCCATGACAACCTAAAAATGCTTTTATTCAATTTTTATAGATTTTGGCTTTGTATCGTCTTCCTTTTAAGAACAAACACTTGCATAGGTTTTGATTTCTCTCTCTTTTTTGAGTGACTTTGTTGAATCCTCACAAGAAGGTGATTTGAAGAGTTCCTAGGGTCATTGTGACTATTATGAGAAAAATTGTAAGTAGATATATCCCTCTCGATTATTGAAAATTTGTAAATTGATTATTATATCCAAGGCCAATGATTATTTCCCACCACTTTGTGTTTTTTTGGTTTTAAAGGGATTGTGATTTTGCGATGCCACTTTTGAGGGTCACCATGAAATTCCCACTCAGGGATGGAATTTGATATCCAAATTGCCCATCATGGGGCATTTTGGCTATCAAACATGGTCAATGAATTTAAATTCTCAATGTCAACTATAGGAAATAAGGGTGAATAATAAGCGACAAACTCAACCTTTCTCATGAGTTCATTTTTTTTACAACAAGGTAGAGTTTTGTATTCATTTTTTTCAAAATTATAGTTCTATAGGTCATCTTAACATGGGCCAAAATTTATGGGGTCAAATTTCTATGGTCGAAGTTCCCATTAATACTTAGGTAGTAGGATTATGGATTTCGACAAAACTCATATCAAAGTTAGGGGAGTATTTCATTCGAAAACGAAGTGCGTTTATCCACTTATTAACTAACTCCTAAAAAATATAGTTAAATACCTTTGATCATTAAGTCAAAACTGTCAAATTAATGTGAATAGCTCCAAGCCCAACACTATTCCCACTTTGCAAACTAAACACAATGTTCACTATCTAAGTGTCATTGGAAATGCAGTGTCTTAGTACAAGGAGAATCACCTCCAAAAACAATGTAACCTTATGGCATTTAGGATCTGCTCTTTTTGAATGAAACCTTATGGAATTTATGATGTTCTCTTTTCTTATGTGTTTGGTGGACCCCTTTAGAAACCAATGAAAAAGATCTATTCCCAACTCCCCAAATTCTTATCTCCACAACGCCTCTCCATATACCACATGTACAATTAATCATCAAGGTCTTAAAAGAATATTTCCTATCTTATTTGAAGTCAATAAATCTCCCCATATAAAATTTATACCCGTCCGTAAAAATCAAAGGGTCGAAAAGGAGAAAACACACACACATACATTTACTGTTCTTTGTCTCTCTTGCCCTCTTTCCCGTGCCCATTTCCTTTGTATTATTTATTCATTCATTTATTTATTTTTCTTTCCTTTCAAAGGTCTCTACTTTGGGATCCATTCGGGGTTTTGGGACCTTCGTATCTCAGTACCAGAGCCATTCCATCCCCCAAAATATTTTCTTCCAATTCCTTTTCTACTATTGCCACCTCACCACTATGGCGCAAGGAGAAAGTGACCTCGGCCATTGCAGTGCAAGGAGACAGAGACCTCGAGCCACTACATGCGTGAGATAGAGACCTCGACCTCGAGACAATATTCACAAGGAACAAAGAATGGTGAGTAATTTCATTTTGAGAGTTTCGATTTAGAAAATGAGTGAATAAATTTGGAGTCCTTATTGCCACACAAATGTTTGAATAAGAGGTCTTTAGGATTCCAAAATCTCAAAATCCACAATCAGATACTTAGCATTTCAATAGGTTTCTGATGATGCTCATACTAAATTTAGGGTTTGGTCGAATGGATATGGTTATTCCATGATTGTTTGTTCTGATATTGATTCACAATAGTGGGAAATGTCATCATTGTGCTCTGCATGATCAACATTTTCTTCATTTGTGACCTAATCTTCACAAATATTTACAATATCAAAGAGCTGGTTGTCTAGGGTACCGAGGCTCTAAAAATTTCATGAGCATTTTCGGTAACATTGCACATCCACCTTCTGATTGTCATGGTAGTGTTTGACTGTAGAATACTTTAACTCATCATTCAATTCAGATCCCAATAATTTTGTTGTACAAGACAAGATCCTTTCAAGGGATTTTGTCAAACTTGCTATGTGTCTTTCACAAGAACTCTTAACTTCGATTGTAGGGATGTCATGAACATAATTATTCATAGGAAAACTATCAAAGTTGGAGATTATGGTTGTATCCCCATTTTGCCTCAGTTTGCATGGTTTATTTGCATTGTTTCCATCAAGCATTTCAAATTGTTCAACTTCAGTCTTAGGGATATTCATGTCTATTCTGGTTAAACAACCATTTTTAGCTTAATTATTTATGTAATAGCTTTCCATTCTACCAAACAAAGATTTATCTAGAGTATCATCACCCTTTCTTTCATCATGAATGAGGTGTTCATCTATGGAAACTTCCTGACCAACATTTAAATATGGCCATCCCTCATGCTTAAATGATGTTAGGTCTCCATAGTGTTGTGGAAAATACCCCTATTCTCGGATATGAATGGATTCTATAGTAAAACTAGATGCCCATTTCATGTTACCACCTTGTATGCCTCTTCATCATCTCCTTCATCAATTATGGAGTTGATCATGGAATATGGGGTACTCCTGGGCAGTTCGTATACCACTTGAGCCCAATTTGAAACCAATACTTTTCCCAAATTTGAATTTGTGAAGTCTTCTTTGATGATATCTTCACCCTTACCACAACATACGTACAACAAGCCTTCCAGATGATAAATTTCAGACTTCTTCTCCTCTTGGTTATCATTCTCAAATTCTCATGTTTCATCAAAACATAACAAATATGATCTGCCTCTTTTCTTTGCAGAACATAAATCCAGACCTAAACATGTATCAGGGGTGTTGTAGTCTTGTTCTTATTGGTATGCAATATTCGTTCTATGCTCTCTGTATCCATTTCTTCCTTCTTTACATTTAGATTTATCTTGCATGTTCCATTTATCCTCATTATTTCTGCAACGAAATTGTCCTTCAGAGACATCACAGTACAATTCTTCTTTATAGAGCTTCAGATTTGGATCATTTTCTTCCTCTTGCACATAGGTATTATAATCATGGTGTTTCATCAAGAAGTCATCAAGGCTACTATTGTATTGACCTTGTGGGTCTGCAATTCCTTCTTTGATGATTCCATCATTTCTTCCCTTTTCAATCTCTTCAATGACATAGCATGACAATCCAATATATAGGAAAACTTAAATAACTCACTTCTAGATAATTAATTCCATCATACAAAGAATTTTTCCATGCTAGAATATTCTATTTGATTGAAAAATAACTTTCATATTACACATTGAGGGCCTTAAACATCTTTGTGCTTTAATATATCTAACAACTACAATAGAGATATTTTTCTTTGCCCCAATTTATATCTTATCTATACATTCACACTACTAGAAAATTGGGATCCCACATGTACGTCCCTTGCAACCACAAACCTTTAGGAAAATATGTTGGGTAATCACCCTACAACAACTAGGTAAGCATCCTCTTCCTTCCCACACTAGCATAGTTTTAACCCTTAGCATTAGTAAACCTCTCGATGCACTTCTATCCAATGTGGTTTTGGGTTCATGGTGAGATTTTTGTAGAGAGGAAATCACAAGTTATAAAATCCACCAACACACTAGGACCTAAATATTTATGGAACACACTTTAATTCCATCTAAGATAGACTATGCATGTTTGTATTGAGAAGGGGAGGACCCTCCATCAAGTATTGAATGAGGGAAGGATACTAGGTACATTTGAGGGAAATCCTGATGGGAATTGGCCCTTTGAGATTGTGGCTAATTAAGGAAATAAACCCCCCACTAGGCCCTCAACAAGTCCTCAACCATGTGATGTCCTCAATGTAAGTTTTAAACCTGCGAAGTAAAGCAATGCATATAGATTCTTAAGAAATACATAAATTAATCAATGGCTCATACACAGAGTACACAGAGATTTTATACTGGAAACCCTCAATCGGGAAAACCTTTCTTATTTTCAATATATCGAATTTCACCATTCGCCATACAATATATACAATTTTTTTAGGTATTCCATAGATACCAAAACCCTAATCCCTTAATCCAGGATTAATTTACAAATCTTCTAAAAATAGCAAAAACCGCTCAAAAAAATATTTCAGGGCACTGCCCCGAACGCTGCGCGTAACCAGGGGGGGCATACCTCCCCCCCCCATGGGACCCCCCTAGGAAATCACTCGGTGCACATGGAAAATCTCTAGGTGAAGGGATCATCATACGCAGTTGTCATATCTGACGCACCCACACACACACACACATGCAAAGAATATAACACATACCCAACACTCAATATGTAACATTGCAATCTAATTTGACATAGAATATAGAATCTGGAAAAGGCATCTTAAATATAAGCATAAGAAGTAGAGAACCTTCAATTTATGATCCAAAGAGTTGGAAGGTCTCGAAGCCAAGGTAGTAATGGGTAAGATAATAAACATTGTACATCATAAGCCCACCTCTAAACATGCATGCAATGAACAAATATGGAAATATATGTGAGTATATACTCCATAAATTCCCATTAGGAATAATGATAGAGAAAGTTGTGTGATTATATACTCCATAACTTCTCATTAGGAATAATGATAGAGAAATTTTGTAGGTATAGTTGTCCTACAATATTTTTTTAAAAACATTGAAATATAAATTTGCACTTTTTACTTTTTTATCCTGGTCATAGATTAATTAATTTATGATTAAGATGAAGATATGTTAGTTAAATATTTGATAGATCTGTAGTTAAAGTGAAGATATGCTAGTAAAATAAAATCTAAACTTAGTAGTCGATGCAACTTATCACTTACTATGAGTACAATGACAAACATAAATGCAGGAGGGAATACAAGCCTAACTCCATCCATGGGATACTTGTGATGAAAACCATGAATAAGATAATGTATTGTATTACCCCTGCAAATCAAGTGATGAATATTCATGGTGATTAAACTTTAGACGATGTACCTGGCATGTATATGCATGTATTTTCATGGTATTTTTAAAATTTGGGTCATTTTGCAGTACTGCACACATAGTAATCTATCAAGAAATTATTTCTTTGCTTAAAACCTCTTGCTCCTTCCCATAGCTAGTTTTCATCGAACTTGAATTTCTTGCATTTCATTTTCCTCTTGCATGGTTTAAAGAGTCGAGTCAAAACACCATCAGTTTCATGATCACTCCTTTGATTAACAACAACCTAAAATGAATAGCTAATTAAAATTTATCTCGCAACGTTTCTAGGGCTCTTCAAACCCATCTTAGCTTAGGTGTAGAGATTTGGAATAGGATTGTGAGAATAAATATCCAAAGCTGATAAAAAAGCATAAATCCTTGACTTAGGAAGTGAAATCCAGTTCCTATATCACTGACTTTGGGAAGCCCTTCTAACACAAGGGTCAATCACTAGGTTGCATTGGGGCCCTTAGAGTAATCAACCCTTATTTGTTGGTCTTGGTGTCGACTGCCGACTGTCCCGCCTCTGCTTTGGTATAGTAGGTGGTACCATAGAGGCCATAATATTTTAGACTTCCTACACAAGGTGACAGCACAAGGAAGGTGGTGTTGTACTTGGGATCGACATTGGTTAGACTCACTCAAACTCGTTGGAGAGTTTCCCACTGCTCGGTGAGGTAACTTGCACCAGGGCGTTAGTTCGTTAAGCAGGTTTTCAACGTAACTCTACCACCTGCCTAAACTCAGCCCCTTCGCACATCGATTCTGCGATGCTGGATTCCATCACCAACGAGCGCTTCTTTGTGAGAAGGTTTGTTTCCATGCTTGACTCCTAGATTAATTAGTGTGTTTCGTTTTTTCTCCTTAGTTGGCCTTAGGATTGAGTTTGTGTCTAATGGCATCAATTTCGGGTTAATTACTCATTTGATCAATACAAAATATGGATACAATTAAAATGTAAGGTAATAAAGAGGTAACAAATAGCTCATACCTAACTTACGTCTTATAATTCTCCAACATTGTTCTTTACACTTAGTGCAACAAAAACAAAATGGAATGGATTACACAAGGTCAATGGAGAATGTTATTGGAAAATTTAAAATATTATCATAAACCCACAACTCACATATTTGTACATCCACCATAGATTCACAATCTTTCACGAAGAGGTCTGGGAGAAATGCCTCCATGCAAAAATTGTCCACATCAAAATTTTCCACTACTTCCAAGGGTTTGGAACCCGGGAGTGAGGTGGGCTATAGCTAAAATCCTATCATAGGAATCCATCGGAGTCGACAGTTCCTCAATTTGAGTCTCGGTTTTTTTTTTATGTCCAGTTGCAAGTTGCATCCCAAACCATTTTGGGGACTCTTGACAATTACTCCTCAGGGCATAAAAGCCTAACGGAGCAGAATTTTTGAGCTCCATAAGATTGTGCATGTTTTTTTAGGGATGGACTAGGTGACCACATTGTCCATCTACTCCCAAGGCATGGTTTCATAAATTGGACCCCTAAATCCAAACGTTGCATTGCTTCTTACTGGGCAAAGCACAAGTTATCGAAATTGATGAAAAAAACAACTTCTGAGGTGTTGGAACCGGGAGTGAGGGGTGGTATAGCTAAAATCCTATGATAGGAATCCAACAGAGATGATGGTTCCTCAATCTAAGGCTCGGTTTTCATTTTATGCCCAATTGCAAGTCTCATCCCAAACCATTTCGGGGACTCTTCGTCAATTCTCATTCAAGGCATAAAAGGCTAACAAATAAACATTTTTGAGTTCCATGAGATGATTCAAGCTTGTTTTGGCATGGAATAGGTGACCAAATTATCCATCCTCTCCCGAGGCATGGTTTGATAAATTGGACCCTTAATCCAAATGCTGCATTGCCTCAAATTGAGGGATGTAGGAGCATCTCTCCACGTCATCCAACAAGCTAGCCAACCACGTCAGCACGTGCATTCAAGGCTAAAGAGAGGCGCAACCCTCATCTTCAGTTTTGAATTTGAATGTAATTTAATGTCTTAGCTTGGTGAGTTGTGAAGCCATGCTTTTCACAGGAGTAGAGTAGATATGCCTTTAATGTTTGAAGGTTGAGATCTAGATCCAATTTGTGCACTAGACAGCCCATTCAATGCTATTGAATAGGGTAGGTAGATTGGAGGGAAGAGCTCGAAGAGCCCCCTCTTGTAAAAGATCAATTTTGATCTCATTTTGTAATGAGGTTTTAGGAAGGAGAGAGCAGAAGAGAAAGAGCTGAGACTTTGTTAAAGTCCATGCTTAGAACACCCTTGTAAACAAGAATTATATTAATACAAAACAACAGTTTTTCCTGCATGTATTTCTGTGTTGTGTGAATGTCTATGAGTGTTCATGTTTATTCTGTAGATGTATGTTAGGTGTACATTTGAAGGGAGTTGTTTGATTTTTAGGATTGAAAGGTTCTTTGTGGTTTCATGCTAGGAGGGTGTGACAGAGTACTGCAGTCTTTGAATACCAGTGCATAGATGCACTTCTGAACTCTGTGGATTTAGACAAAGCCGATCCAGGTGGGCATAGAAGTTGAAGTCAAAAACTCAGAGGAAGACACGTGAGGTTACTGAAGACCTTAGATGCAAGGCTGTGGAGAAGAACACAGTTGCAGACAGAAGATCTGAGGAGTTATGTAAAGCTCTGCCAAGTGGGCATTGAGCAAGTGCAAGGGAGTGCATAGAGGAACTCTGTTGTGAATTCAGAAGAAGACAGAAGCTCTGAGGAGTTCTGTAAATCTCTTCCAGGTGGGCATTAAGCCATTGCAAGGAGTTCATAGAAGAAGAACTTTGTTGTGAGTTCAGAAGAATACAGAAGCTCGATTGTGAGTTCTGTATAACTCTGTCAGGAGGGCATTGAGTAAGTGCTAGAGCACATAGAAGGAACTCTTTGAGGTCATAGATTGAAGAAGAGTCTATAGAAGGATCTTCGCAGGGTTGTTGAACACCTTGAAAGACTCAGCAATAGGTTGCTTGAGCAGATAGAGTGCCAGGAGGGAATCATATTTCTCCATCTGAGGGAGAAGGAAGAAGGAATTATTTCCCTTAGGGGTCTGAGTATTTGAGAACCTTAGAAGAGATAGCACCTTTGTGTGCAAGGAATCTGTAGAGGCGCAGAAGTCATGGAATCCCTTGAGGATTTGAAGGATAAGTATAGGAGGAGTAGTACTTTCAGCGCACGAAGCTATAGCTGCAAGGAGTGCAGAAGTGAAAGGACTATTTGGGAGAGTTCAGAGTCTCTAAAGCTCAGGAGGAGTAGCGTCTTTGAGAATGCAGATGAGACTCAAGGTGAAGAGATCATAGGGAAGATGAAAAAAGGTCGAATCCTTTGAGAATTTGAAATTCTTCCAAGTCTTGGAAGAAAGTGCCAAAGTTCGGGAGGAGAAACAACTACCGTCAGATCAGCTGAGAGAATTTGGACCATGGATTCATTTCCAGGAGGTAGCGTAGGAAAGGCGTAGGGGAAGACAGGTCTGAGTCGTCAGATCTTGGTCTAAACAATCGACAACCATTGTATCTGTCGAGAGTTGCATGAGGTTTAAACCTCACGTGAAGAACAACAGAAGCGAAAGTCCCGAGAAGGAGTTCGTATTGGGATATCGACACTCAGGAGTTCAGGGGTCTGGAGGATGAAAGTCCGGGCACTCGAAATCAAATGTCGCACAATCAAGAAAATATATGGACCATTCGTCTGGGAGGACACGTGTCATGAGATCCTCTCTATCAGGGACTCAGACATCGGGGTTCAGAGAAGGAAGTCCTTCGACTTTGCGAGTGGCGAAGTTGTGAGAGAATCGCAGTCGTCCATTGGAGGAGGATAGGTGGCAGAGATCAAGGGATCTCGCGAACTCAGAAGTTTGCAAGGTAAGGGCCCAAGAGTTGGGTGCTCCAAGTCGCGAAGTCGTGAAATCGCAAGGAGCGAAGATGGTCGTTGGATCCAAGTCACGGGAGGCTGTTGGATCAGGAACCCCGTCACGTTTCGCATATTCGAAAGTTCGGAGGTTGAGAGGACCTCGTCTCGACATCAGAAGTTGTGAAGTGTCAAGAGCTAAGGCACGGAGGAAACACGTGGCAGAACCACAAGGTGGGCCCAGGAAATAGACAAGTGGACACATGTCATCTGGTGGAAGGAGTCAACACTTCGTTGACTTCTTGCGTCTCGGGGATTCGCGAGATAAGAGTACGGGAGCTCAACATTGAGACTCGTGAAGTGGTGAGTTGCAAGAAGTACGAAAGGGAGGTCAACTTTCACTGACTTTTAAGTCTCGGAGGTTTGCACGGGAAGAGCATGGAGACTCAACCCTTCGACTCGCGAAGTTGCAAGTAGCGAGAACGTGAGAAGAAAAGTCAATATCTCTTCTCGAGGGTTTGTGAAAGAAAGGTTCCAAGGTTGGACATTCGAACTTGCGAAGCGACAAGTAGTGAGAGGAGCTAGCGCTTAGTCTATCCAGTGGTCGCACGCGAAAGGCATTGACAGAGGAAGATCCATACCCATTGTTGTAACATATATCAAAAATTTTCTCTACTCATTGTTTCCATCCCAATGTGTTTGAAAAGGATCATGGATCTTTTTCAGCGAGGAGTCTAGGCTGCCATCTTCATCTATTTTAATTATTCATGTTTCTTCTACTATATGCTCGTTTCGAGTATCTGAGATGTATTTGAGGTTTTGTAGTAAATGGTGGTGGTTTGGTTCCAGTTATGTTGTTGTCGCAAACAATTTTTATGGTGGTGGTTTGGTTCCAGTTTACACACCAAAGCATATCGGAATGGCTGCAATGCGTTGCCAGGAAGAATGTGGAACGCTTCTCTCTTGAATATTCTTACTACATGGAAACCCCGCCCCCTGCCCTTTTCTCATGCACTCATCTCACTATGCTCACACTATACAATTGTTCTCTCCCCACTTTTCCAACCGATTTTTCCGGATTCAACAATCTCATTGACTACACCCTTGACCGTATCACAATGACAGATCCATTGGAACCAGCATAATATAGTTTGAAATCCCTATAGATGATAAAATACACCACCCTTTCTCTAATTCATCTTGGATGCAATATGAACTCGAAAGGAGCCTGAGCATTCATGAACCACCTTTTGGATCCGAACAGGATAGTGACAGAGTTCTCATGATTTATTGTGATGGTTTCCTTATGTATGAAGTTGGAAATTATTGTGGTAAAGGCATGGACATATCTAATAGCAGCGACTCCAATGTTCTAGAGACTAAATTTGAGCGATCCTCTGACGTCAAAATATGCAGAGAATTCCCATTGGAATTTGAATGTAGAAACCCATAAAACCTATGTTTTCCAATTTGATAGACCTGTGATCTATGATGATGGTGGTAATATTGTGCCAGAGAAGTCGCTCTGTGAAGATTCTCATCCGAGAGAAAGAAGTTTTGGTGATGAATTCCCATACATCCCAGATGCACAAGAAGACTTGATCTACGCTCTAACTTCTGCGCATAGATAGAGGATGTCTCTGGGAACTCTGCGTCATAGGAAAGCATGGTAAAGTGATGGAATGATCCACCCTCGGTCTAAAAAATGAGTAGAATCCCATCAGTATTGCAACTCACCTACAACACTCCGATTTTGGCACCTTGGAAAACTGCTCAGATATGAAGTATGAAGAAATCTTGTATGAGGATGTGGGTGTTTTGGTTGATCTACCCTTAGGTTTTAACCACAAAAATGACATGAGTACGATAGCATGGGGACACCAAAGTCATGAGGCATATCAAATATATCCTCCCTTTGTTAATCCAATTCATGAAATACAAACAACGACGGACACTTGACCATCTATGGAGGTTTTGGCAACATTTTTCCCAGGAGATGCTCCCGGTTGGTTGTTGCCTCTTTTTGTTTCTATCCATTGTACAGGCACATGTTGATAATTATTGATAATGAGGAGTTCTACAAGCAATAGAAGCCTTTTTCATTGCAATATGTCAAGGCTTTAGTTATCATTTTAAAAGAGGCATTGTGGCAGTTTCTATGGGTGATCCCCTCTAAGACTTCTACACCTCAGAAGCCTGTTCATTCTGGATCAAATAAAAAAAAAAAAATTCCATTACAATCTATCCGAGAGAGAGTCAGCACGTTAGCAGTTGAACTCTTAGCGTTGTTGCAGGATTGGAATTGTAGGCGAGAATTTACATCACCAAATGATTTTCATGCTTGTGATGCAGTTGATGGAATATTCTATGCTTAGGCTGGAAGTGAAAATTCAAGAGCCCATAAGCTACCAAAATCAAGATCTTCATGGAGGAGAATCGGCAAAGAGTGTGGGATTGTTTTTCTCTGGGCATCGACTCATTGTACCAACAGTTTTCTTCTACGGTGCAGACTTATGTTAATTTGATCGAGGCTGCCAAGGGTATGACAACCATTAGAGCATATTATTTTTCGAAAGCTGGTCTATCCGACTCTTCAGGACATGAGCCCAGAACAGGACCTGGTAGCATCGGAAGTGTTTTTTTTACGTTCCCTACAAAGAATACAATGTTACCGTTCTGGCCTAATTGCATTGTGGCGTTCTAATTAAAAAACGGTCACGGTTATGTGGAAGCATTGGAGCCGCCTCCTCCAGATCTCCCCAGGTGTCAGAACACCTGGCAGACGGAATCCGTGAGAAGACCAGAAACGCACCATCAGTCTAAACATAGACAGTGCTTAGTATAACGGGTGCCATTTCCAGAATTAGTTTTACCAGTTAGACTGTCAAATCCATAAACCGATCGCCACAACATGCATAGGTGTTTAGTGAGCCTCTCTGAAATGTCGCTCTTTGCAGGAAAACCATCATATGCATTCCTGACTCTGATTTATGGAAAATGCCAATAAGGAGATCCGGTTGCTTGGGCGTCTTCGTGGATAATTTTTTTATGTAATTAGAGGTGCATGCCCATAATGCAAATGCTAAATCTGATCATGTCCACATGTTCCTTTGTATATTGCGCGCTCAAGAATTAAGCTATCTCATTAATTCCAAGAAATCAGAGATAACCCACGGCAGGAAAGATGTTGCAGTGACTAAGTTTCTATGTGATTTAGCTTACCAGGTGCACGATATGCTTGGTGTTCGTATGCACCGGCTAGCAGTTGGAGAATGGGAGAGCAGGTTTCGACCAGACTCAGTGGGAGTGGAAAATGAAGCATGGGAGGAACATTTCAAAGAAAGTATTGAGAAGATGCGCAAGATAGAGTTCAAATGGCTATCTGTGGTTCAGTTTCGATTTCACGTTCATAGCCACTTTGCGTCTCGTTCAAGAACCCATTCGAATAATTCCTCATGTAATTGCTGTTATCATTCATCCAAGGTCTCATTAAGTCGTATCATCAACTTTCTTGAGGTTGTTGAATTACAGGATCGGGTGGTTGAGCGGGTATTTCTTCAGAACTCTGACCACTCTCTTCTTATCAATTCTACAACACTATGTTGGGATTCCAGTTCGTCAAAGACCACATTGAGAAACATAAATATGGAGGTTAAACATGGCCAAAAATTGAAATTTGTGGAGAAGTTGGATCTGGAAAATTGACTCTTTTAGCTGCAATACTTGGAGAAGTACCAAAGTTGATGGGCAGGTTGCAAGTCTCTGGCACCCTCGCATATGTTTCTCAAACTGCGTGGATTCAAACTGGAACAGTACAAAACAACATATTATTTGGGCTTCCCATGGACAAGGAGAAATATCATGAAGTTATCCTAAAGTCTTCGTTGGATAAAGACCTCCAGAATCTTCCCTTTGGTGATCAGACTGAAATAGGAGAAAGAGGTGTCAATCTCAGTGGTGGCCAAAAACAACGGATACAACTTGTCCGTGCTTTATATCAAGATTATGACATTTATCTTTTGGATGATCCCTTCAGTACTGTTGATGCTCATACTGCTAGTAGCTTGTTCAAGGAATACATAATGGGAGCACTGTCAAAAAAGACAGTAATTCTTGTAACACACCAAGTTGATTTTCTCCTGGCATTTGATTCTATTCTGTTGATGTTGGATGGGAAGCCATGCTTTTCATTGGAATGAATTCTTCCATTAGTGTGAGAGTGTCTAATGAACTAGGAGCTGGACATCCGAGAGCTACAAAATTCTCTGTTAAAATCGTGGTTGCAACATCAGTATTGATTGACATCATTTGCATGGTTATTGTTCTTATCATGAAAGACAAGTTCACCATACTTTTTACTGCAGCGAGGTAGTAATTGCTGCAGTGGCTAAATTGGCGAGTCTCCTTGGAGTGACAATGTTTCTAAACAGTGTATAAAGATATGCAAGTGGATTTCCTGAAAGAAAAGGAGAATAAATGATCACCGCATGCGTTTGAACTCATTGGAGAATATGCCAGAAACCTCGAGGGGAAAAACTGTGATCTTAGATGGTTTGGTCCAAACTTTTGAGGATTCCCAACTGAAGATGAAAACTCAAGAATTGGGTGTGGGTGTTTCTCCAAAGACTATCTAGAATGACTGACTCGATAAAGCTGGAAAATGAGGCGTTGCTGGAGGACGACAGATATATGCAGTCTAAAACGATTATGTCAAGTGTATCGCCCAGATTATGCACACTTGGCCAAAGGCGTTTACAAGATGCCCTAAGTCAGTAACAGTTCAAAGTGCTGGTAGAGGCACCTGGCAGTCGCAGTTTTCCATGAAGGCAAACCGCTTCAGATTCCCGGAACACAAAGAGTTTTATTTTTCTTTTTAAAAGACTGATGTATGTAACATTCAGGAGGAGAGAGGCTCGGGAGCCTTTTTAGAGGATGGGTTTTGTAATGCATTTTTTATCAAATATAGAACAGAGTGCCAAGAGATTCTATACTTTGTCACTGTCTAATTCCGTTTTCTTCCTGTATTATTGTTTCTGAAGTTTTCATCACTGTTTTTTCTGCCTTATGTTCATTATTTCAGCTTGTAATGGTTACAATTCAGTACTACCTCTGTTGTAGCTATTTGAAGGATCCCTTAATGTGCAGTTTTTCCTCTGTTTTTCCATGAGTAGAACAAGACCCACGCCTTAATCGTTTTGCCTCATTTACAAGTTTTATTTGTTCACAACCTTTCCTCTGTTTTTCTATGAGTGAGACAAGACCTGTGTTTAGATATTTGAAGTTTCAATGTTATTTCTTCTATTGAGAGGAAGACCAGATACCCGGCTTTTTCTTTTAGTTTCGTTCATCCCCTATCTTCTATCCATCCTCATGATTTTAAAATGAATTAGACAAACGAAGTCATGCCTTTTCATTTCTGATCTATAAATGAGTGGAATGACTATTTTCGACCTAGTTCTAGAAGCTTCCTATGACTGATAAATCAACAAGATTTATTTCTTTTAAAAATGTGCTAAGGCTTGGCTCTTTTACAACCTAGAGTCAACTCTTGCGACAACACCCGTATCAGCATTTCGGGTATCGCGAGGCTAGAGAAGGAGGAGTCGAATGATTCGACTTGCGAACTCGCGAGATCGTGAGATTTTGACAAGAGACTTAGGGTTAGGCATGTGGTCATAACACAGTGGTCACTTGGAAAGATAGGAGCTCGCGCCTAGTGTTGTTCACACAGGGGAGTTACCGAAGGACATATGGATCGATAAATGGGAGACCCCAACAGGGGATCGAAAGAGCCATTTTGACTCGAGGGAGATGAAGAACGATCCTATCTATGGATCTCGACCCGGGGGGCCGATAGGTTTGCGTCATTGAGAAAAACACTAGTTCTCGAAATCAATGATTAAAACAACTTCTGAGGCATGGAACCTATGAGTGAGGGGTTCTCTAGATGAAATCCTGTCCTAGGAATCCATCAAGGTCAATGGTTCTTCAATCTAAGTCTCGATATTCGTTATATGCCCAGTTGCAAGTTGCATCCCAAACCATTTTGGGGACGCTTGGCCAATTTCTCTTGAGGGCATAAAAACCTAACGGAGAAACATTTTTGAGTTCTATGAGATTCTGCAATATTTTTTAGGCATGGACTAGGTGACTATATTTTCCATCGGCTCGCGAGGCACAATTTTGTAAATTCGACCCCTTAATCCAACAATGTTTTTTTGCTTCAAACTGAGCAAACCACTAGTTCTTGAAATCAATGATTAAATAAACTTTCAAGGCATGGTACCTTGGAGTGAGGGGTGCTCTAGCTGAAATCCTATCCCATGAATCCATCAGATTCGACGGTTCCTCAATCCGAGTCCTAGTTTTCGTTTTATACCCAATTGCAAGTTGCATCCCAAACCATTTCGGGGACTCTTGGCAATTCCTCCTCGGGGCATTAAATCCTAATGGAGAAGTATTTTTGAGCTCCATGAGATTCTTCATGCTTATTTAGGCATGGAATAGGTGACCACATTGTCCATCCACTCCTGAGGCATGGTTTTATAAATTGGACCCCTAAATCCAAATGTTTCATTGCTTCTTACTAAGCAAAGCACTAGTTGTCAAAATCGATGAAAAAAACAACTTCCGAGGGTTTGGAACCAGGAGTGAGGGGTGGTATAGATAAAATCCTATGCTAGGAATCCAACAGAGATGAAGGTTCCTCAATTCGAGACTCGATTTTCATTTTATTCCCAGTTGCAAGTTGCATCCCAAACCATTTCGAGGACTCTTGGTCAATTCCCGCTCAAGGCATAAAAGACTAACAGAGCAATAATTTTGAGTTCCGTGAGATGATGCAAGCTTTTTTAAGAATGGAATAGGTGACCAAATTATCCATCCTCTCTCAAGGCATGGTTTGGTAAATTGGACCCTTAATCCAAATGTTGCATTGGCTCAAACTAAGCAAAACACTAGTTCTCAAAATCAATGATTATAGAAACTTTTGAGGCATGGAACCCATGAGTGAGAGATGATATAGATGAAATCCTATCCCAGGAATC
Source organism: Picea sitchensis (assembly GCA_010110895.2). Classification (NCBI taxonomy): domain Eukaryota; kingdom Viridiplantae; phylum Streptophyta; class Pinopsida; order Pinales; family Pinaceae; genus Picea; species Picea sitchensis. Next base: position 22,710 of record SNQJ01S0060713.1, on the reverse strand, counting down.
CATCAAAGTCAACGGTTCCTCAATCCGAGTCTCAATACTCGTTATATAATCAGTTGCAAGTCGCATCACAAACCATTTTGGGGACTCTTGGCCAATTGCTCTTGAAGGCATAAAAACCTAACAGAGAAGCATTTTTGGGCTCTATGATATGCTTCAAGAGTGTTTAGGAATGGACTAAGTGACTAGATTTTCCATCGGCTCACGAGGCACGGTTTCGTAAATTGGACCCCTTAATCCAACAATGTTCTTTTGCTTCAAATTGAGAAAAACACTAGTTCTTGAAATCAATGAGTAAAGAAACTTCCGAGGCATGGTACCCAAGAGTGAGGGGTGATATAGATGAAATCCTATCCCAATAATCCATCGGATTCGATGGTTCCTCAGTCCGAGTCTCGTTTTTCATTTTATGCCCAGTTGCAAGTCGCATCCCAAACCATTTCGGGAACTCTTGGCAATTCCTCCTCGGGGCATAAAAGCCTAACAATGAAACATTGTTGAGATCCATGAGATTATGCATGCTTTCTTAGGAATGGAGTAGGTGACCGCATTTTCCATCCACTCCTGAGGCATGGTTTCGTAAATTGGACCCCTAAATCCAAATGTTGCATTGCTTCTTACTGAGCAAAGCACTAGTTATCGAAATTGATGAAAATAACAACTTTTGAGGGGTTGGATCCGAGAGTGAGGGGTTATCTAGCTAAAATCCTATGCCAGGAATCCAACATAGATGACAGTTCCTCAATCTGTGACCCAGTTTTCGTTTTATGCCCAGTTGCAAGTCACATCCCAAACCATTTCGAGGACTCTTGGCCAATTCCCGCTCAGGGCGTAAACGACTAATAGAGAAACATTTTTGAGTTTCATGAGATTATGTAAGATTTTTTAGGCATGGAATAGGTGACCAAATTATCCATCCTCTACCGAGGCATGGTTTGGTAAATTGGAGCCTTAATCTAAATGTTGCATTGCTACAGACTAAGAAAAACACTAGTTCTCGAAATCAATGATTAAAGCAACTTTTGAGGCATGGAACTTGTGAGTGAGGGGTGCTCTAGATGAAATCATATCTCAGTAATCCATCGGAGTCGAGAGTTCCTCAATCGGAGTCTCGATATTCGTTATATGCCCAATTGTAAGTCACATCCCAGAGCATTTCAGGGACTCTTGGCCAATTCCTCCTGTGGGCATAAAAACCTAATGGAGCAACATTTTTGAGTTATGTGAGATGCTGCAAGATTATTTAGGCATGGAATAGGTGACTATATTTTCCATCCTCTCCCGAGGCACGGTTTCGTAAATTGGACCCCTTAATCCAACAATGTATTTTTGCTTCAAACTAAGAAAAAGACTAGTTCTCGAAATCAATGAGTAAATAAACTTTTGTGGCATGGCACCCGAGAGTGAGGGGTTCTCTAGCTGAAATCCTATCCTAGGAATCCATTGGAGTTGACGGTTCCTCAATACAAGTCTCGGTTTTTGTTTTATGCCCAGTTACAAGTCACATCCCAAACCATTTTGGGGACTCTTGGCAATTCCTCCTTGGGGCGTAAAATCCTAACGGAGCAGCATTTTTGAGCTCCATGAGATTTTGCATGCTTGTCTAGGAATGGAATAGGTGACCACATTCTCCATCTGCTCCTGAGACATGGTTTCATAAATTGGACCCCTAAATCCAAATGTTTCATTGCTTCTTACTGAGTATAGCACTAGTTATCGAAATCGATGAAAAAAACAACCTTCGAGGGGTTGGAAGTGGGAGTAAGGGGTGATCTAGCAAAACTACTATTCAAGGAATCCAACAGAGATGACGGTTCCTCAATATGAGACTCGATTTTCATTTTATGCCCAGATGCAAGTCGCATCCCAAACTGTTTCGAGGACTCTCGGCCAATTCCCGCTCAAGGCATAAAATACTAACGGAACAACATTTTTGAGTTTTGTGAGATTTTGCAAGCTTGTTTAGGCGTGGAATAGGTTACGAAATTATTCATCTACTATCGAGGCATGGTTCGGTAAATTGGACCCTTAATCCAAATGTTGCATTGTTTCAAACTGAGAAAAACATTAGTTATCAAAATCAATGATTAAAGCATCTTCTGAGGCATGGCATTTGTGAGTGCAGGGTGATCTAGATGAAATCCTATCCCAAGAATCCATCCGAGTTGACGGTTCCTCAATCCGAGTCTCGATATTCGTTATATGCCCAGTTGCAAGTCACATCCCAAACACTTTTTGGGACTCTTGGCCAATTGCTCCCGAGGGCATAAAAACCTAATGGAGCATCATTTTTGAGTTCCCCGAGATGCTGCAATATTGTTTAGGCATGGACTAGGTGACTATATTTTCGATTGCCTCGTGAGGCACAATTTCTTAAATTGGACCCCTTAATCCAACAATGTTTTTTTCTTTGATTTGAACAAAACACTAGTTCTTAAAATCAATGAGTAAAGAAACTTTCGAGGTATGGAACCCAAGAGTGAGGGGTGCTCTAACTCAAATCCTATCCCAGGAATCCATTAGATTCGACGGTTCCTCAATCTGAGTCTTGGTTTTCAATTTATGCCCAGTTGCAAGTCGCATCCCTCACCATTTTGGGGACTCTTGGCAATTCCTCCTCGAGGCATAAAATCATAACGAAGCAACATTTTTGAGCTCCATGAGATTATGCATGCTTGTTTAGGCATGGACTAGGTAACCACATTGTCCATCCGCTTCTGAGGCATGGTTTCATAAATTGGACCCCTAAATCCAAATGTTGTATTGCTTCTTACTAAGCAAAGCACTAGTTATCAAAATCTATGAAAAACAAAACTTTTGAGGGGTTGGAACTGGGAGTGAGGGATCCTCAAGATAAAATCCTATGCTAGGAATCAACAAAGATGAAGGTTCCTTAATCCAAGGCTTGGTTTTCGTTTTATGCCCAGTTGCAAGTCGCATCCCAAACCCTTTCGGGGACTCTTGCCCAATTCCTGCTCAGGGCATAAAAAACTAACAGAGCAACATTTTTGAGTTTTGTGAGATGATGCAAGTTTTTTTATGCATGGACTAGGTGACCAAATTATCCATCCACTCCAGAGGCATGGTTTGGTAAATTGGACCCTTAATCCAAATGTTGCATTGCTTCAAACTGAGAAAAACACTAGTTCTCGAAATCAATGATTAAAGAAACTTCTTAGGCATGGAACCCATGAGTGAGGGGTTCTCTAGATGAAATCCTATCCCAACAATCCATTGGAGTCGATGATTCCTCAATCCGAGTCTCGATATTCGTTATATGCCTAGTTGCAAGTCGCATCCCAAACCATTTCGGGGACTCTTGGCCAATTTCTCCTGAGGGCATAAAAACCTAACGAAGCAACATTTTTGCGTTCAGTGAGATGCCTCAATATTCTTAAGGTGTGGACTAGGTGACTGTATTTTCCATCCTCTCCCGAGGCATGGTTTCGTAAATTGGACCCCTTAATCCAACAATGTTTTTTTGCTTCAATATGAGCAAAACACTAGTTCTCGAAATCAATGAGTAAAGAAACTTCCGAGGCATGGAACCCAGGAGTGAGGAGTGCTCTAGCTGAAATCCTATCCCAGGAATCTATCGGAGTTGACGGTTCCTCAATACGATTCTCAATTTTCATTTTATGCCCAGTTGCAAGTCGCATCCCAAACCATTTCAGGGACTCTTGGAAATTCCTCCTCGGGGCATAAAATCCTAATGGAGCAACATTTTTGAGCTCCATGAGATTATGCATGATTTTTTAGGCATGGAATAGGTGACCACATTTTCCATCTGCTCCCAAGGCATGGTTTCGTAAACTAGACCCCTAAATCCAAATGTTGCATTGCTTCTTACTGAGCAAAGCACTAGTTATCAAAATTGATGAAAAAAAAGACTTCCGAGAGGTTGGAACTGAGAGTGAGGGGTACTCTAGCTAAAATACTATGTCAGGAATCCAACAGAGACATCGGTTCCTCAATTCGAGACTTGGTTTTCTTTTTATCCCTAGTTGCAAGTCACATGCCAAACTATTTCGGGGACTCTTGGCCAATTCCCGCTCAGGGCATAAAAGATTAACGAAGAAACATTTTTGAGTTTCGTGAGATGATGCAATCTTGTTTAGGCATGGACTAGGTGACCAAATTATCCATCCGCTCCTGAGGAATGGTCTCGTAAATTGGACCCTTAATCCAAACGCTGCATTGCTTCAAACTGAGAAAAATACTAGTTCTTGAAATCAATGATTAAAACAACTTCTGAGGCATTGCACCCATGAGTGAGGGGTTCTCTAGATGAAATCTTATCCCAGGAATCCATCGGAGTCGACGGTTCCTCAATACAAGTCTCGATATTTTTTATATGCCCAGTTGCAAGTCGCATCCCAAACCATTTCGGGGACTCTTGGCCAATTTCTCCTGAGGGCATAAAAACCTAACTGAGCAACATTTTTTAGTTCCATGAGATGATGCAAGAGTTTTTAGGCATGGACTAGGTGACTATATTTTCCATCCACTCCTGAGGCACTATTTCGTAAATTGGACCCCTTAATCCAAATGTTGGTTTGCTTCAAACTAAGCAAAACACTAGTTGTCGAAATCAATGAGTAAAGCAACTTTTGAGGCATGGCACTCGGGAATGAGGGGTTATCTAGCTGAAATCCTATCCCAGGAATCCATCGCATTCGAGGGTTCCTCAATATGAGTCTTGGTTTTTGTTATATGCCCAGTTTCAAGTCGCATCCAAAACCATTTCGGGGACTATTGGAAATTCATCGTCGGGGCATAAAACCCTAACGGAGAATCATTTTTTTATCTCCATGAGATTTTGCATGCTTGTTTAGGCATGGAATAGGTGACCACATTTTCCATCCTCTCTCGAGGCATGGTTTCATAAATTGGACCCCTAAATCCAAATGTTGCATTGCTTCTTACTGAGACAAGCACTAGTTATCAAAATTGATAAAAAAAAACAACTTCTGAGGGGTTGAAACTAGGAGTGAGGGGTGCTATAGCTAAAATCCTATGCCAGGAATCCAACAGAGATGATGGTTCATCAATCCAAGTCTCGGTTTTTTTTTTATCCCCAGTTGGAAGTCACATCCCAAACCATTTTCGAGGACTCTTGGCTAGAGATGATTTTAAGGATGTAAATTTATTTTAAAATGTAGAAACCTTGGTGAATATTACTAATCCTTCATATGTCAACTATAAATGTTTGGCCATATTTTTTTTTAAATATTCAAATTTATAAATATTTTATATAGTTTCTATAAAATTTTGGCGATTTTTAGGGTAAAATAATTTTTTCCTATAGAATTTGGACGAATCATTTTTAAAATAGCGAATCTCAATTTTGGAAAAACCATGGAAAATTAGCCCATGAGTGAAATTTAGCCCCTAAAATCATCCCTGCGAGTCTTGGCCAATTCCCGCTCAGGGCATAAAAGACTAACATAGCAACATTTTTTAGTTCCGTGAGATGTTGCAAGCTTGTTTAGGCATGGACTAGGTGACCAAATTATCCATCCGCTCTCAAGGCATGGTTTCATAAATTGGACCCATTAATCCAAATGTTGCATTGCTTCAAACTGAGAAAAACACTAGTTTTCAAAATCAATGAGTAAAGCAACTTCTGAGGCATGGCACCTGGGAGTGAGGGGTGATCTAGCTGAAATCCTATCCCATTAATCCATCGGAGTGGATGGTTCCTCAATCTGAGTCTCGATATTCATTTTATGCCTAGTTGCAAGTCGCATTCCAAACCAGTTCAGGGACTCTTGGCCAATTTCTCCTGATGGCATAAAAACTAACTAACTACATGTCTCTGTCAACTAACTACTATATCTTACTGCCTTGAAAAAAGATTGCACCAATTTCAACTGCACATTGAGTTTAACAACCGCTACTTCCTACATAAAAATGTGGGTTGCACTATTGTTAACCATCTCCATAACTAAATTTTTCTTCAACTTGGATTGAACAAAACTAATATTTGTATATTTCTACTCTTGGCTTGAAAAAAACTAATATTTGTATAGTTCTACTCTTGTATTGAACAAAACTAATATTTGTATAGTTCTACTCTTGGCTTGCCTTAGACATATTTCCAACTAAAGAACCCAATATTTTCAACACACCAACTAATGGTTGGATTTATTACTCCATAGCATTGACCCTCATCTTCAATGGACATTTCTTATAATAATTCTAATTTGCACAAATACAACAAACAACAACCTTAATACTATTTTTTATTATTATATCCATATGATAAATTTATCACGTCCTTAGTGTTATCACATTAATATGTCCTTAATATGTCCAACATCAAGAGGGATATCACATTAAATTAGGTGGTTGACAACTAATATTGGTAATTGCACCCTAGTCTAATTGTGCATCCAAAACTAAAGATATAAATTTTTTATTTAGAACTTTGAATATGATGATGGACTACTAACTAAAAACACGTGCACATGCAACTGAAGGTACAACCAAACTGTTACCTGCCACATATTTCTTCATTGAGTGAGGAAAGCTTAGGACAAATAGAGGCCGGAAATGTGACTGCATCTAGTAGATACGATAAGCAAACAAAGACCAGAGGTGAAAAAGTCAGAATAAAATTTTGTAAATGCATGAAATTATTTCTTACCGAAGGAGGATCATGCTCTTATGATGATGAGAGCATAGGAGACATAGAGGTTCCCCTGAGTTATAATAATCTAGTGAAACAATGGGTACCTAAGGAACTACCTCCTATAGATGTTGACTTCGTTGTCAACAATAGGACATATCGCATTGCACCATCCTCCGTGCATGACTTGGGGCTATATTCCATGGACGAAATAATTGTAAAATATAATATAGTAACTGAATTGATGGACTATGTTGGACCATGTTACAATTATAACGATTGGATGCGGTTGGTCTGGTACATGCGAAGTATGTGGAGATATGCACTCGCCACAAATTATATACAACTAATAAACAAGGATAAAAATAAGGGAGCGACTATCTATATTGATGGAAGGTCTAAAGCTTCCGTCAATATCGCAGGGTTTATAAACAACACATGACCCGGGACAACAAACAAACAACCGGATTGCATATATGAGGGACGTGAAGAGAATCAGGTGGTCCTATGCGCAATAAAAAAGATATCTCTCGGGGAAGAGTTATTAGTGGATTACCATTTGAATCGAATTGAAACATTGACTATTAGTGTGTAGGTTCTTATGCAACACCTCTTTAAGAAACCTCTACTTATTGCATTATATTTTTTTATTATCTTTAACATTGTTGTAAATATTATATTTAACATTGTTTTTTGGTTATCGTTAACAATGTTTTAAATATTTTGGGGTTCTAATTATATTATAATGTGGCAGGATGATCGTGGAAAAGGGCCAGTCGTAAAACAAGTAAATGATTATCAATTTCCACTTTCATTTTACGTTGTTTTTATTATTTTCTTATATAATTTTAATGAAATAACATTGTTTTTGTTTAAATTATATGTAGTCTGCATGCCATTTTGATCATGATTCCGCCGATGAGGAGGGTTTTTATTCATCCACTGATCCCATGGTATTAATTAAAAAAAAGATCATTAAATTTAACAAGGAACTTGCTAGCTTCTTAGATCGTCCAGATCAAACTTCTAACGTCAAAGAAAAGATCAAGCTCCTTATGTCACAACTTAACATATATAAGGTAGTAACCATAATTTTATTTATTTATTTTTAATTTACTCATATGTTCAATTATGATACTTTGTTCTTTAACTTTTACATTATCCCATGAAAAAAAAAATTCTTTTTTATAAAGACATTTTTGGAGCCTGTTCAGCCTAGTGTTGGTAGTAGTGGCACTACAGAGATGTTACAGAGTCCTGATGCGGGCGGTCATATAGTTTCTTGAGTATTATTTACTTCTTCATCTTCCACACCTAATTTAGATAGGAGCCATGACACACACCGCCAGACATCCACACCTCGATCAGATTCTAGAGATGGTGGCAGAGATGAGGATCATGGTGATGTGGTTGAGATGGTTTCATTTCCTAGAGCTAGACGTGTGACAAGCAAATGGACCCTTCCGCGCACATTTTTGGTCGATGATAATGGACTTCCTTTAAAACAATCAAGACTCCCAAGTAGTTTTAATTCATATTTTAATCGTTTAATGTTGTCCTTCTCATACAGAAATCATCTAGATTATTAATTTTAAATTAATGATCATATCTTTTTGTGTGTAGGAAACAAAATTTTTTATAGGCACCTAGAGAACAAGGCCTTGTTGATATTTGGGGCCAACTTACGCATGAGGTGGAATTTCTAGAATTCCAACCACAAAAAGGAACTTATGCATTATCTTGAAGGCCTCTTTGGAGTAGACACGTTCAATAAAAAAGTGGTCACCTCTGCAGCGGGTGAATATTTAAAATATACGCAGAATGTTTATAGACAAATCTTGGCAGGAAATCCTAGGTATGAGCATCCTCCCTCAATTAGAGAGAGGAGTGGAAGGCAATCATTGATGATGAAAAAGAGAAGATTTTGAAAAAATGAGGAGAACAAATAACTGGTACACCAAGGTAAATTGCAATTTTTTTATTTCAATACCAACTTTATTTTTCTTCAGATCTAGATAAAAGTGTGGTTATATATAACATACTTGAAAATTTTGAGGATAGGTTTCATGATACTTCGAAGGCAACCAAAGAAAGGATTGCAAAACATGGCCAACACAAGCTAGGCCAGGGAAACTACTCAAGGTTACACTCATGAATCGTAAGTAACCAAACATCCTAAGAATATTATTTGTATCACCTTACAACTTTAAGGTAATTGCAGCCAAAAACATTAAAAATCCATACGCTTATGCAATGCAAGGCGACGACTTCAGAACTGAAACCATGGAGGAAGACATCCAACTTGGTTACATGTATGGTTATAAAGCCATGGTTGTTCATAGGAAAATCATGGGGTAGACCCCAAGATCCAATTTGCAGGTTAAGCTAAATAAAAATCAATCCACATTAACCTTTCATTACTTATAAAATACGTAAATGTTTGATATCATCCATAATTTAATGTATTACTTTGTTTTAATCAAGGGAGACACATTATCAATGAAACCATTAGTACTGGACAACAGAGCATTGATAGTGCAACGTAGCTAGAAGATCATGGTGCTCCCCAACAACCCCATCCTAGTGAGGTGCAGCCCCAAGATTTTCCTGTGACTGAGGCCCAGGACGATAAAATTTCTATATATTAATCATATACCTAATAATTTTGTACTTATAAATTTTGATGTTTCATTGGAAGAGAATGCCATAGTTGATCCTCCTTGACCTGAAGATCAGGTGAACAGGCCGGAAGCCATTCCAACGGTGCTGACTAGAGGACTAGGTAAATAATTACATTGCAGAGTTTTTTTTTAATATTAATGAACTACTTCAATGATATTTAAAAATTGGCGATATAAATTTAATATTTTTTATTTTTGTAGGTGATGGCCCCTCACAGAAGCATCCATGCTGTGGGTATGAGACCATACATACTTGGTGTGAAAGGACTGAAACAACATCAGTTGTTGAAGAGAACCCAGTTAACAAAGAAATGGAGATGGATGAATTACTTAAGACCTGGAAAGCACAAAAGAAGACTAAAAGAAATTCATGATGTCATGTAATAATTTTATAAGACAGTTAGATGTACATTATATCGCTGAACATGTAATGATGCATATAATGCATTGACATTATGGGTACTTTTTCATCTGATAATTTACACAAGGCTATTTCTATGGCTTGTACATATCTGTGAATGTACTTTTGTTATACACTTAATGATTTTCATCTTCTCTTATAAGACTTGGTATATATTGATTCAATACTACATGACTTAAGACGTGATAATGCAAGCTAGACCTGGTGCCTTGTTCTTGGGATATGGAGTCTAGGAAACAAATAGAACTTGAATATGCAATATGCAACTTCCAAAATCTTGTGACATGATATATGAAACTTTGAAAGTCTTGTGACACGTGACATGTGGCAAGAATATTTTTCCAAGCAATGTGCAAACTTTAAAGTTGGTGCAACATGAAAAAAGAAATTTTTGGGAAGAAGCAATAACAAGTTTTAAGAATTAAACATGAGGGGTTGGAAATGGTCATGTCAATCATTTTATAATATTTTTTCAAAGCATTACCCTTCTTTTCATTGTGTCTTTTCATTGTGTCTCACATGACAAAGAAACAAAATCACATTGCCATTGTCAATTTATATGTGGAAGGTTATTCAAGGTTTCAAGACTTTCTTCATATTTTCCTACTTTAATCCTCTAATGGTCATGTTAATCCATATAGAGGTCCATGATATAAACACTCATTGTTATAATGTTGACACAAATTCCAATCTTCACTTTGTCGATTAGAGGGCACAATTTTGGCAACAATTTAATGTTTTTAGTTCCATGAAATTTATTTTGTTTCTTTAACAACATTAAGGATTAAACACGAGGGGTTGGAAATGGCGATGTCAAACATTTACTCCTTCACACATGTGCATCATCTCAATATTCATGTCTACAATATGTGGAGGGTTATTCAAGGTTTCAAGACTTTCTTCATATTTTCATACTTTATTCTTCTCATTGTCATATTAATCCATATAAAGGTTCAT
>SNQJ01S0060712.1:22058-38757 GCA_010110895.2 Picea sitchensis | reverse complement strand
AATCCTAGAACAATGTATGTCATTTGTTACGCTCACTTTAACTCCAAGTTGCCATATGTCACATTTATTCTTGTGATAACCCTATATTAGAGTGTGTTTCCTCTCTCGCTCATGTTCACTCTTAGTCGGTTTATGTCAACTCATGCCTTTTTCCAATGTCATGCCAGTGTCATCAACTTCTTTCTCTTGAGTTTGTTAGAACTACCCTAACACCACAACCTCCCATCTTTAACTTTTCATCTATCCTCCATCCTTTCCATAAGAGATAATGTTGCTAATCCTACCTCACTTGTGGTAATATGCCAACCTCTGTGATGTAGGTATCTAGCTAAACATGTTCATACACCATCCTACCTCACGTATAAGTAAGTGAAAGTATCTCCTTGTCACTCTTAATCTTATCAATTATTTTATAGTTGAGATGTTATTATTATTGTTAGACTCACTCATAGTTTACTTACATGTTCTAGTTATTGTTCCATTAATATAGTAATTAGAAATTGCTCATCTCTACTCTCCTAATTTAGCCATTGCATCATTTACATGATAGTTAGGATTGTTTCTTTTTATTTCATTATTTAAATTTCATAGTTTAGTTTCTATCATTCTTATGAAGTGATTAAATTCACTTGTTCCCCCGTGTAAAAATTGTGTTTTTAACATGCAATGTTTGTCAACCAATCGTTCTTTCTCATTTTTCTTCTACTTGCCTAACATTAAACTAATCCACATGGCACACCTTGTAGTTTTACCTTACACTAATTCTCAAGGAATAGGGGTCTTCACATGTACCATGGGATATATAGGCCTACTTTATGGAGGATTCCCTCACAACAACAATGTATTGGCCTACATTCCAAATACCCTCAGATTACCCCTATATAATTTCTTGCATTGGTCATTCTTTGCATCTTTCTATTATTCACATCTTATGGATATAAGTTCCTATAAGGTGAGGTAGAATGTATACAATCTCCTTTGTTCATAAATTATCTAGAATTCATTCTTTGGTTACTAATTCCTATCAATCCTCCCTATTTCATTATAAATCCCTCTAGGATCACCATCAAGTCTTTGTCTAGTTTCAAATTGGTGACTAACTTTCGTTGTATATGGATGAACAATGTTTTAAGGGGTAGCATCATAAAAACTCAAGCCTATTTTCTAATGTCCCTATATTTTTCTTCAGTATATTAATGAAAATGGTTGTCATTAGTATTTCCCTTCCTTTCTAGACATCCATAATATCACTTATGTCAATCATCTCAAGCTATATGAGCCATCTATTCTAGAAGAGGAAGTTCAAGAATGCCACTTAGCAGATAATATCTATACACTAGTGGACCTGCACACCTGCTACACTTGTCATCAATGAATTACTTCCTATCTTGTTGAATGCCAAAGACACCATCCCACTCAGAACAAATCACTATCCTAAGTTGTTTTTAAAAAGAACTTCTTGCATCTTGTTGAGAAAGTGGAGTCACTCTCTACTAAAACATGGAGGAACTAATATTCCACATTTGCATGTTATAATTAATTAATATTGATAATTCGTTGTACAAGTAAATAAATTCATGTAGAACCTAGAACATGGTGCACTTTTGGTTTATATGAATGCCAAGGGTAGCTAAAGTTAACTATCAAAATTGATCCTTTGCAAAATCACATAAAGATATTGCTAGAGAAATAAAGGATAAGAAATGTAATATGGTATGACCATATTACAATGTAATATGGTATGACCATATTACAATGTAATATAGTATTACCATATTACATTGTAATATGGTTACCATATTACATTGTAATATGGTTACCATATTACATTGTAATATGGTATACCATATTAGAATGTAATATGGTAATACCATATTACATTCTAATATGATATACCATATTACAATGTAATATGGTATTACCATATCTCATGTATTTATTTATTTTTTTAAAACTTAAAGGAAGCGTTGCAATATCGACGATAGTTCGTCGCAAGGTAAAAAAAAATTTGGAGCAAGCGTGGCAATAGCGACGCAAGTTCGTCACAATTTGCAACAGTTTTGCATCGCACATATAGCATCTGCGTTGTAAGTTTTGTCTCTGCATCAATTTTTGTCGCTATTGCCACGCTTTTTCATCGCAACTTTCCACAGTTCATCGCACTTTGCAATGGTTTTGCATCGTACATATAGCATCTGCATCATAAGTTTAATCTCTGCCATCAGTTTTCGTTGCTATTTCCATGCTTTTGCGTCACAACTTTCCACAATTATTTTTACAATGGCATGGTTTTTGGTCCCTGTTGCGATGAAGTTTCATTGGTATTGTGACGATTTATAAGGTAAACCAATCTTGATGGTGATGACACGTGGAGGGATAATTTCGTCGTTGTTTCCACGTACACCTAGTTTGCGGATATAGTGACGAAAAAATAGCGACACAAAATATTCTTTTCTTTCGTGGAAATTGCTACGGATAAGTGTGGCAATACCAATGAAAAACTGTGGGAAATTTGGTCATATGTAATAGTGTAACTGAAGACTAGTTGACTAGTTAACTCAACTAGGTGGAAGTTCACTCCCATAACTGCCTAAGAGACTAGACTAGGTGAAGCTTAACTCCCGTAACTACTGGTGTGTGTCCATATTACTCTATACCACCACTATGGCTCATTAGTTACTCATTTATCCTATATCTATTGTAAATTCTACTAAAAAATAGGTAAGTGTGATCCCTTCCTAGACAATAAAATATATTGACATGAGGAGGAACATATTTACTGGTGATATCATCCGCAATCGCCTGGATCTCGAGGGTTGTGGGAGAGCACGATATAATCTCTGTGCTACTAGGACAAGTGGTTGAGTCCTGCACTCTATATGGTGTGAGTACACTAGCCAAAAGCATCATTGGGTTACGCTCTAACCCGAGTAGCATGGGGCATGTGGAATCCCATGTGAATTAGCAAGGACCACCTTGCAAGGCAGGTGGGGCATTATGGGATGTGTACCAATCGATTTGACTTTCATTTTTTAATGTACAGTGACCAATTTGAAGGTAAGTGATAGCCCGAGTTAAGATATAAGCTATGAACATGTGCACTGTTCCAATGATAATCCAATCTGTTTCACTCTTTGAGTGTGGAATACAGTTAATGAGAATTCTTTCATTATTTCTCTCATTCTTCTTCTTTCTCCAATTCTCTCTGCAAATGTGTGTATTATTGTTTATCTAGATCTATTATGTGTAGGTTCAACACATTTACATGGTATCAGAGCTGACGAAATACTAAGAAAAAGCTACACCAAATTATTTTTGCAGGTATTGAAGATTGAAGAACACATAAAATATGGAATTTATGTTTTACTCACTAATAATACTTCTCACGCCTCATAACTATTTGGAGTGGAAGCCAGAGATTCTACTTCTTCTCATAAGTAGAGGCTTTTACCAAATAACCATGGAAATGGAAGTAGATCCTGATTCCACTGATGAGAAAAATGACTTTCTCAATAGAGAATATACGACCATAGGATTGATCTTCTTCTCCATTTCTCCAAAAATTATCCATCAAGTATATGAAGATTCACAAGAATCAACTCCAAATGAATTATGGACCATATTAGAGGTTCTATTTGGGAATAAAGAATATTGTGAATATTTCAGGCAGGAAGTTGAACAGATAGTGCCAGAAGAGAATCCATCAGAAGATCAAGCCTCTTATTATGAAGAGTCTTCTACAAAAGTATTTACATAAATTTGTATTCCATTAATTGAATATGATGTCTACTCCATTTCATATTTTTTTTCTGAAATTCACGTGGAAGATATATGGCATGCATCTCAGTGGTCACATGCAGACACTTTTCCATGCACAATGCATGCATCTTAGGAGACAAAACGGGATCCACGCACATCAGACTCAATTATGATATTTTATGAGAATAATTTGTAGAAACAAATTGGATATTTGAATTCATCTCGAGAAAATATCCAATTTAAAAAAAAAAATCGTCCGAGACGGAGTCCGGAAAGTGAAGTTATAATCCTTTTAAAATCAACAAAATTTCATCATTTTTTTGGAAACGGCCGCATAGTTTTCAAAGTTTTATCCAAACTTTATTTGGATATTATTCATTACAAGAAGATAAAGTGGATATGTGTGGACTTATCAATGGGGCATATACTTCATCAGGTCGATGCATACATCTACATCTTCAATAAAATCTTCAACGAGCAGAAACTTGCACAGTTGTGAGGTCTTCTTGGAGTGAAGGACAAGGTTGCTTAGCAACTTCTTTTTGTTCCTTCTCATTTTTTTTACATGCATTGTAATTTGAGAGGGGGGGTTTCCCATGAGTTTTACCTCTTTTCCATTTATTTCAGTTTATCTTTTGTATTTGGGTACCTAACATGGCCTTGTTGTGGGGACCCAATCTTTATTTCTATAAGTGATGTTGTTGTTGGAGTTACTTCAAATGCACCTAGGATTTATTTTTGCTAAGATTTTTCCTTGTTTTGTTATTCATATTGGTCATTATACAATCTCCTATAATTTAGGGGAGAATATTTCCCTTAGAGAATATTCTCTTTAGGTTGGCACCAGTTTGACTAGTTGAGTTGGAGTTTAGATGTTGCATTGGACATTCACCATGCAACATTGGATCATCCAATGTTGCATGGTGACAAAACCAATGCAACATTGGATCATCACCATGATAATTTGACCTTGCCTTGGTATCATCACCAGAGTGGAACATTATCCTTGATTCTCTAAATTAACTCCTCACTACTCTCTGTTCAGTCAGTTAACTGAAGACTAGTTGACTAATTAATTCAACTAGGTGGCAGTTAACTCTTGTAACTGCCTGGGAGAGTAGACTAGGTGGCATTTTACTCTCATAACTGTTGGTGTGTGTCTAGATCACTCTATACCACCACTATGGATCATTATTTACTCATGTATCCTATATCTATTGTAAATTATTCACTCTTTGAGTGTGGAATACAGTTAATGAGAATTCTTTTATTTTTTCTCTCATTCTTCTTCTTTCTACAATTCTCTCTGCAGATGTGTGTATTATTGTTTAGCTAGATCTATTTTGTGTAGGTTCAACACATTTACATACAACTCTTGCGATATTTTTCTTTCCCATAAAACTAGTCTTTTATTATTGTATGATTCCTTGATCACATACATAAGTTCTTGTTGAGTATATTGTGTTGTTTTCACTTTGGTTGGCCTGTGTTCCTTTGCAGGTTCAATATCACAAGAGCATTGGAATGGAGCTAGGATGGAAATAACAAGAGGAAACTACATTTAAAAGGTATATTGTCTATCTCTTTTTTGATAGTAAACTCAATAATTAGAGCTTAGGGAAAGTCTTATATTCTCTTTTGTTTTGTTCTAGTTTCCAGTGGGATCTAGGGAGATACATTTGTGTACACACTTACCGATTAGTCCAATAATAGGATTATCTTACAGTTCAATCATATGTTATCCTCCTCAATATTGTGTAAAAATAAAGAGGTACTCACCAGAAATGGTGGGGGGGGGATTGGGAAAGAAATGTATCTAACCTGTATTCTATGGAAGAGTCACCTTTTATCATGACACCCTTTCACTCTCTTTTTGTCTAGGTTGGAAAATCCACTTGTCTCTTGGTCATACTCCTTTATAAGATTACCCATACATCTGTGATCCCTATTGTTGAGACAGTGTTTCCAACACAATTGTCATGTCGTCAATGTGTTCAAAGAGAATTTCAAACTGGAAAGCCTTCTATTGTGTCGGTCATTTCTACAGTCCTTAAGCCTTCTATTGTGTCGGCCATCCCTGAGTCAGTCTTGTATCACTTAGTACTCTGATCTACCTCAAATCTTGTTACTTGTTTCATGTCGTTGATGGGGGATATCTTAAGGCCCTCATGTGACGATTCTTTTCCTGTCGACTTCAACTTATTATCCAGGAATTAGACTTAGAAAATAATTGGTACCTTGCAAATTTCATGCATGAATGACAGGTTTCCTTGCTTTCAATAGTGGGTTTTCATTATTGACCTCTGATCGGGAGATTTTGCCGAGTGTTCGACTTCATCTCATTAATTCACATTCGTTGGATTGTACTAGAGTACCTTGGGAGTCATTGGCATTAATGGTGATTTCCCTTGCACTTGTTAATGGTATTCATTAATGACCGGTAATCAAGTGGTTTCTACCATTTTTGAATTCAACACATGTTCAGGGGGGCTGTTGGAGTTACTTCAAACGCACCTAGGATTTATTTTTGCTAAGTTTTTTCCTTGTTTATTATTCATAATTAGTCATTATACAATCTCCTATATTTAGGGGAGAATATTTCACTTAGAGAATATTCTCTTTCAGTTGGCACTTCAGTTTGACTAGTTGAGTTTAGATGTTGCATTAGTTTTGTCACCATGCAACATTGGATCATCACCATGCTAATTCGACCTTGCCTTGGTATCATCACTAGAGTGGCACATTAGCCTTGATTCTCTAAATTAACTCCTCACTACTCTCTGTTCAGTCAATTAACTGAAGACTAGTTGACTAATTAATTCAACTAGGTGGCAGTTAACTCCTGTAACTACTTGAGAGAGTAGACTAGGTGGCATTTTACTCTCATAACTGTTGGTGTGTGTCTAGATCACTCTATACCACCACTATGGATCATTATTTACTCACGTATCCTATATCTATTGTAAATTATTCACTCTTTGAGTGTGGAATACGGTTAATGAGAATTCTTTTATTTTTTCTCTCATTCTTCTTCTTTCTCCAATTCTCTCTGTAGATGTGTGTATTATTGTTTAGCTAGATATATTTTGTGTAGGTTCAGCACATTTACATACAACTCTTGCGATATTTTTCTTTCCCATAAAACTAGTCTTTTATTATTGTATGATTCCTTGATCACATACATAAGTTCTTGTTGAGTATATTGTGTTGTTTTCACTTTGGTTGGCTTGTGTTCCTTTGCAGGTTCAATATCAAAAGAGCATTGGAATGGAGCTAGGATGGAAATAACAAGAGGAAACTACATTTAAAAGGTATATTGTCTATCTCTTTTTAGATAGTAAACTCAATAATTAGAGCTTAGGGAAAGTCTTATATTCTCTTTTGTTTTGTTCTAGTTTCCAGTGGGATCTAGGGAGATACATTTGTGTACGCACTTACCGATTAGTCCAATAATAGGATTATCTTATAGTTCAATCATATGTTATCCTCCTCAATATTGTGTAAAAATAAAGAGGTACTCATCAGAAATGGTGGGGGGGATTGGGAAAGAAATGTATCTAACCTGTATTCTATGGAAGAGTCACCTTTGATCATGACACCCTTTCACTCTCTTTTTGTCTAGGTTGGAAAATCCACTTGTCTCTTGGTCATACTCCTTTATAATATTACCCATACGTCTGTGATCCCTATTGTTGAGACAGTGTTTCCAAAACAATTGTCGTGTTGTCAATGTGTTCAAAGAGAATTTCAAACTGGAAAGCCTTCTATTGTGTTGGTCATTTCTATAGTTCTTAAGCCTTCTATTGTGTCGGCCATCCATGAGTCAGTCTTGAATCACTTATGACTCTGATCTACCTCAAATGTTGTTACTTGTTTCATGTCATTGATGGGGGATATCTTAAGGCCCTCATGTGATGATTCTTTTCCTGTTGACGTCAACTTATTATCTACGAATTAGACTTAGAAAATAATTGGTACCTTGCAAATTTCATGCATGAATGGCAAGTTTCCTCGCTTTTGACAGTGGGTTTTCATTATTGACCCCTGATCGGGAGATTTTTCCAAGTGTTCGACTTCATCTCATTAATTCACATTCATTGGATTGTACTAGAGTAGCTTGGGATTCATTGGAATTAATGGTTATTTCCCTTGCCCTTGTTAATGGTATTCATTAATGACCGGTAATCAAGTGGTTTCTACCATTTTTGAATCCAACACATGTATTTGCATGGTTAGATTCATACTATAGAGTGGTGGAGATGAAGACCCTGAATCCTTTTTGACAAATTCAGGTTGCGTTGGAGTATATTTATATTATACCATTGCATAGATCCATAGTGTATGTCTCATGGATATGTTCAAATTTGATTCTTTAACACATATATCCACAATGTATTTTTGGTGGCTATGTTCATATTTGAGTCTTAATGGCATGGATCCATAATGTATGTTTGGTGGCTATGACTTGTCCTACTTGACATGGATCTTTGCATGTCGGAATTTATGATTTGAGTCATTTGTATTCTGAGTATTGGAATGGCTACCTCAATGATGATATATTATTGTACTGTATTTCCTTGTTTTTTGGCAGGTTGTTGACCGACATGTTCCTTGTTCCCTACACACACTCGACAAAGTATTTCAGCTATCACTCTGTTCTAACTTCATACTTTGGGGGGATCACTATTACACATTATTTTCTTCACCCCTAGGACCATTAATGATGTAAACCTATCCTTTGTATTTAAAAGGATCAATGGCCTTAATCCCTCAAGAAGAATGAAGATACATTTTCCCAGAGAGATGAAACTGTAACTTTCCTTTGTCAAAAACCATAGAAAAAGGGATCATCACACCTTTCTTAGTGTTAAGGGTGTGAATATCTAGGATCATCGCAGGTTTCACCATAGTAGCCCACGACATCATCGCAATTTTCTCAGTGTTAAGTGTGCGACGATTTTCGTACGAAGGAAAAACAGGAATTTCTCAAAAGTTCTAGAATAGAAGCTTCGAGGGTGAGGTGGCCTTCGATCGGTTTGGATCTGAGTCACATCCTTGATCTCATGGGATCATCCTAACCTCCTCACCCTATCCTTTTCATCTTATAAAAGGAGGGGCATTCTCATGGGGAAAGTTAGCTTGTAGATGGGGAAAGTGGGATTGAGTTGGCTAGCTTTTGGTGTGATCTTGAGTAAGTTTTGTAGCTTTGGGATTTTCTTTGTCAAGATAGATTGTAGGTATCAGAATCTATGGATCAAGAAGTGTGTGGGATGCAAGGAAATGTTGGAAGGGACCTTATGACATCAAGGCATCAGTTGTATTCTCCTTTTCATATTTCTAATACATCAATATATTTATCTCCCATATAATTGGTCGTATTTTATTATATGACTCCTTGATGACATACATAGGTTTTGCTGAGTATACATTGTTTCTTTCACTTCGTTGTCTTGTGTCTATTTACAAGTTTAGCATCCCATAAGAATTGAAATGGAGAGAGGATGACACTAGCGAGGAAAAATGACATTTAAAAGCTATGTCATTTATCTCTTGTTAGTTAGTATCTTTGATGATTACTTAGGGGAAGTTTTATATTATGTCTTGTTTTGTTCTAGTTTTGGGGTGAAACTAGGGAGATTAGTTTGTGTCTGCACTTACCGATTAATCTGATAAAAATGTCGGTGTGATTTATTTGGTGCATGTATTTTTATTTTTAAAGTATGTCAGTGATACTGGAAAATTAATACACTGGTTCCTCATTCTTCATTTATGCATTGACACATATATACCTTAAAGGTAAAAAAAAAAAACAAATCCGCAAAAACATTTGGTTGCACACCTTTGCTAACAACCTTTGCTATAAACAAGTAAGGGATATTTTTTTTCATGGAGGTTCCATAAAATCCTTTGTAAGAAGGTGTTCTCATTGTAGTATCATTAATTCCATTCCACCGCACCTGGGGCATGTACCATATAAGAAATATTTTTGAGAGAATGTAAACTACTCTAGCCTTGTACACAAGATGTTGCAAATAAAGTATCTAGATAATGATGGTGAAAATATAACTGATCATTCATGCACCAGGGTGTTATGAAATACATGAAATGTGTGTGTGTGTGTGTGTTTGTGTCATAATAATAACCATACTCAATGTGATATTTACAACACCATGTGTTATGAATTGTGTTTATTTGAACATAAAAAGTGTTAGCACTAGAAGTCACCTTCAGATTGCATGGAAGGCAAGCCTGGTACCCATCAGGTTATATGTGAATGTAAGAGTGTTTTAAAGGGTCAAATGGAAAAGACTTGAAATGATAATATCCCAACTTAGAAACAGGGCTAGCAATGCACCAACAATCAAGGTCTTGGATAACTTCAATCAGTAGTTTGGGAGTAAATATGAATAGAGGGAAGACTTGAGTGAGAGGAGTGTAGGGACTATTGCAAACATCATGTCTATAAAAAGTCTAAGGAAGAAAGTTTCTAATCACAACATCTTCTTGACATCAAAAACTAAGGAAGCTAAATAAACATCATGATAATATAATGATCAAACATCCACCATAACATCACCACAATTATTCATGTGAATCATTCAAAGCATGAACATTTAGCATCATAAGAAAATAGAATGAAAGAGAAGATGATTTATATTAGTCAAAAAGTATTAAGTCCAGTACATAGACATATCACAATCACTTCATCTAAATATTACAGTCTAAGGGAGCCTTGCTCAACCATACAAACCTATTAAAGAAATTGATCTATCTATTTATAACAAAATGGAGGAAACAACTGGAGGTACGAGATGGCCTCCTTCCCTTGAAAAACTCCAAAGATTTATTTGATTTAACAACTTATCTAACCACCTATGCTATAAAACAAGAAAATGTTGGTGACTAATCCAACTAAACTTCAAACTGATTTGATTCCCTTTGTTGTGCAACTCTTTGTTTGCCATGTGTCTTTTAAAGAATGTGGTTGTATTCATGATGCCATCTTCCTTATCCATCATCAATCTATCCCAAAGCTATTAGTTTGGTGCTCCTAGATCCCTGGTGTTTGTTGGCAGCTTCCTTGCGTAGAAAATCTGGGTAGCACACTACTAGGAGAAAAGGTAGTGCATGTAGGTAGTTCCATTGTGTTGCATATGTGTTCTAGATTTTCCCTCTATGAAATATTTGGTAGAGCCTGTGTGTAGTGCCAATGAGCTACATATCTATATAGACTCTGCTCTTTGTGCAATATTACGTAGCGCAGTTAGGTAGTGCCCCTGTGTTGTGCTCGTATGACAATTCTATTCTCTGCCAAATATTAGGTAGCACATTTAGCTAGCGCCACATATGTTGTGTTTGTGTGCATATTAGGTAGCATTGCCAAAAACACAGCGCCTTCAATCTTGAATGTGTGCAGAGAATTTTTTTGTCTTTCATGATGACAAAACCATTTCAATTAAGTTCCTTGATTGTACAATGGGTAGTGCCTTTTTACCACTGGGGAAACTAACACTTAAGAAAAACTCAAAACCCATCTAGTTAAATGATTAGCAACCTATATGATGACACAACTAGTATGTGCATATTAGTTAACCCTCCTAAAAAGGAACAATTCTAAAAAATGGGGCTTACCATTACCAACTATTTTGTCATTTTAACACTTAGCCTCACACTCTTTCCAGTAGAAAGAGGATCTTCAATTGGCACAATAGACTTTTTCTTCTTAGCATTGATAGGCTTCTTCAGTGTATCTGTGCTCTCCTTAGATGTTGGTTTATCATCCTGAAAGTGTTTCAGCTCTTCCTTTAACTTCCTGTTCTGAGACTGAATGCTTATGTTCTGTCTGTAAACATTCTTCAGTTGTTTATGAAGGGGCAGAGCCTTTCTCACTGCAAACCTTGCCAAGTCAAGTGTATGATTGTAGCCAACCATGAGATCTTCCATCCGATCCAAGTGGGACTTGTCTTCTTCTTTAAGAAGATCTATTTATTTTCTTTCATCTCTAAGCTGCTTGATAAGTCTTTTGTAGGTCTGACTGTAAGGAGGGATAGTGGCATGCTCAGTCTTAATAGGATTTTCCTCAGACTCCTCTTCCTCCTACATGGGAAGTGTCTTGTCTACCTCATCAGGTTCCTTGCTGGCTTTATTTTTATTCTTCTTTCTCTGCACATGGGTTTCATGTTTTCTTACCACATGCTTCTCAATGCCTTTCTCATAGGTTTCATATTTTCTATCCAAAGTTATTTTAGTACCTTTACCCTTATGTACAGGGGTTTCTTGCTTTCCTTCAGCAGACTGTAAGCTACCTTTACCCTTCTTCCTCTGAGTAAAGGTTTCTGATTTCTCCTCCACAGGATTTTTACTGCTTTTTCCCTTCCTCTTTAGAACAGGGGTTTCTGGCAAAGGATGTTGTTGGAAAACCTCATTAGGAATTGATGACCTTGTGAAAGGTCTTTTACCCTTGATTTCAACTGCTGGAGGAGAAGAGGGAAAGAGAGGCTTCTTTCCTTTCTTGGATTTAACTTTGGTAGAAGAGGGAATCTCTTCTAACTTTGGTGGAGGAGGTGGTGAAAAAACTCTATGTGGAGAAGGACAAACTTCATCCTCGGCTTCCATGACCTTCTTTCAAAACTCTGAAACTTGAACAAGGGCTCGACCCTTTCTCTTCCTGTTGGTCCCTGCTTTAGTGGCACTAGTGGGAGACAAAGGCCCTACAATCTATGATTGAGGAGTAGATGCTAGATTCATATTGAGGTGAGAAGTAACCACAAAATTCTCACATGAAATCTCGTTCTTTCCCAATTCCTCAGAGACTAACATTTTGATCAATCCAGAGTGGAAAAGGCTAGATTCCACATCCTTAGATTTGGATTGAACCCTATCTAACATTTTACCTATGCTTCTTAATAGGTAATAGGGAATATTCATCTCAACCTTACTAGTAAAATGTAGCAACAATATTATATGGTAATGGTACAATGTGTTAAATCTCCCTTCACATGTACAATATCTCTGTATGATCTTCAATAACTTGTCAAACTGTTCAACCAATTGACTTCTTGGAATACTCTTAGACAACTCATTGGCTTGATATTCAGGTTTAAAAATATCTTTTGCAATGGTGAACTCAAAACCATGGCCTTGAACCACTTTTCACCTGTAATGGGGATCCCTATTGTAGCAGAGATAGAGGCTTCAGTTACCTCGAATTCCAAATCCGCAACCTTGGTTTTCTTGCCATCAAAATGTAATGCAAATGCTTTTGCTACCTCTGGGTGGCCTCTTTGCATGTTTTGATAGAAAGAGAGACACCCTACTCTCTAAAAGGCCTCTCTAGCCATGGGCTCTGCATCAAAAAGATGCATGTCCACCAGTTCTGTCCTAACTATTCTGCCTCCTTTGTGTGCCTTCTTCAATTGAGGGGTATCCATGGCTCAGAATGAGGGCTCTTGAAAGGCTCAAGGGATGTTAATGATTAGGAAGGCTTTGAATAGAGTTTTGAATATACAAGGCTAACCCTTTGCAACTGAGTAAAACGCTTGTTTTCGATATGAAAGGAGGAAGGGGAATCAACGAGAGGTTAAGAAACACCTCTGGGTAGTGCAATGCATATGCAGAGGATAGGCTATTTACAGTCTTGTGATCTGAATGATGGAGACAGACAACAATAAACTGACTCAAATGCAGGCAATGTAGATATAGGTCTGGAAAAGAAACAAGACTAAGCTATCATGCAAAGACGAGCCTCCAACGAGTATGCAAACTTGGCCAACCAAAACTCGAGTGCAAATTTCTTGTGAAAATTAATATGCAGAGGGGGGTCAACATGAGATACCTGTGTAGTAGACACCTGTTGGAATCATCAATGAAATATCAGTGTGAGAATGCGAAAAATTGGGCCCTTGAACCCACTTCAGTCTCAAGCTTGGTTTCCTTGTTGTCACCTGATCAGAACTTGTGAATTTGTGCAGAGAACCACTATTAAGCCTTTCAAAAATATAAATCGTTACAAGGCTCCTAAATGCAAGATATGGTAAGCATATTTAAATAATTGTTGGCACTAAAAACAAGGGACATAACATCATACGTGGCAATCATGACTTGAGGTGGAAGTATGACAAACTGGATAGGCACTACAGAACTTCCTGATGAGTAAGCAGCGCTTCCAATTCAAAAATATGATTAGATCGGTAAGAGAGGACGATGAGGCATGCTTATGAGGTCATGAGTGAGGAGAGAGGTGTGTCACATCATCATGATCATGGGAGGTATCGACCTAGGGACAAATCATGAAAGGGACCAAAAAGAATAAACCATGAGCTGAAAGGGTTCAAGTATCAAAAATCAAATTAAGAATCAAAACATGAGCTATGACTCAAAATTTTAGTCATCCAAGGGTTCATAACAAACATAATTTTAAAGGGATGAAACTTTTTTCAAAAAATTTAAAATCTAAGGATTTAAAAATGATAAAAACAAACTAAAAGACCCAAGGCAATTTAGTGTGATAACATTGGCTCCATAGGGGATGGCATGCCCCCTGCGGGTTGCCAACAATGAGTACATTTAATGCCTTATCCTAGGGCTATGGGGTCAGTTATTGAAACAAAAAATAAAAAGAAAATGATATTTTCAATGACATGAAGAGCCACTCAAGGCTCAAGAAAAGTACTTTTTCAGGAAATGCATATTTACAAGGCCACCAAAAACCTCTTCATCCTCCATACTCTGCAACTTGAAAGTGTTATTAGAGAATACCTCAGAGATTTCGAAAGGAATGACCCATAAAGCTTCAAATTTACCGTGATTTCATTTATCTTCTCTCGGTGCATCCCACTTGAGCACTAAATTGCCCAATTGAAAATCCTCTTTGTTCACCTTCTTGTCGAATGCCTGCTTGATCTTCAATTGATGATCATATGCCTTATCTAAAAGATGTTCCCAAGTCTTTTGCATTTCAATCAACTATTGAATCCTTCTGATCATATGATCTAGTTCCACTTGATAATCTTGGAAGAATGTTTCCACAGGTAAGGCAAGCTCAGAAGGGAAAATGGCCTCAACTCCATACACCATTTGGAAAGGAGAAAGACCCAAGGCCCTCTTTGTTGTCACTCTGTCAACCCACAAAGCAAACTTGAGTTTTGAATCCCATGCCTTTTTGTTGTCCTCCAACAAATTTTTAATGATCTTTAGAAGGCTTTTGTTGGAGGATTATGCAAGCCCATTCCCTTGGGGATAGTAGGGGGTAGAGTGAATCAATGTGATTCCAAACTGTTCACAGAACTGAATCAATGGATCATCTTTGAAAGATGCAACATTGCCAGTGACAATTCTGTTCGGACAGCCAAACCTCGCCATAATGTCTTCAAGGAAACCAATAATCACTTTGTGGGAAGAATTCCTGGTAGGAATAACCTCTATCCACTTAGTGAAGTAATTTGTGGTAGTCAAGATCCATCTATGTTGGCCACTGTAAGCGGGATAAATTTCCCCAATAAAATCTAGGCCCCACTGTTGAAAAGGTCCTGAAGCTGCTACATGCTTTAGTGGTAAAGACTTAAGCTGTTGTTTTCTAGAAAATTTATGACACTTAGCACATGCTTTGATCTTAGCACAAACATCTGTAAATAGACTGGGCCAAAAATACCCAACCCTGAGGATCTTGTAGGAAGTGGTCCTCCAAAAATGATGCCCCCCACACAAACTGTCATGAAAATAAGACATAATCTTTTGGGCTTCTTGAGGGTCTCGGCATCTCAATAGCACTCTCAATGGATCATTCCAATACAAAATTTGATCAACCAGGAAATACTTTATTGATTTGAGTTTTAATGCTCTCACCTTGTTCTTTTCCATACCATTTGGAGGTTGTAAATTCTTCAAGAATAATATAATTTCCTTGTACTAGCTTCAATCTGCCAATGCGGGGATGCTTTGAAAACCTTTGTCATTTAATTCAGCCTGTTTCTTTTTCTGAACATGAACCAATGAAATTTATCCCCAATGTTGAGCAATTTGATTCAGCCAACAACTTGTCTAAATCCTAGGCTTTAACCAGTTTGGTAGGCTTGATTTCTAGATCGAATTCAAGGATTTTAGCAATCCATTTGCTACATTTTTTGTCAATATCAAGTTGAATAAGAATTTCTTTTACAACAACTGATGGAACATAAGCAACAATTCTTGAATGCATCACATAAACTCTGAAGGATTTAAGAGCTTTAACCAATGCATAGGCTTTCTTATCCATGATGTCATATTTTAATTCTATATCTCTCAAAGCCCGGCTGAAAAAGGCAATGGGATGCTCTAAGCCTTTAACATTCTTCTGCAACAAAACTGCTACCACTGTATAAAAAAGGGGAAAAAGAAAAAATAAGAAAGTCCTTGGAGTACTCTGGGCTGACTAGGATTGGGGATTCAGTCAAAGATTTCTTTTTTGATCAAAAGAACTATGTGCTTCAACAGTCCACTTGATTTCATTATCTTTCCTCAACATGGATGTGATATACTTAACCAACTCAACAAAATTTGACACAAACCTTCTCAAGAAGTTTACTTTTAACAGAAAATATTGAGCCTCCTTTCTTGATCTAGGCAGTGACAAGGTTTGTATGTTTTCAACCCTGCTAGAATCAATCCTAACCCCTTCAGCTGACATAATATGTCGCAATAATTTCCCCTCCTTCATGGAAAACAATGTTTTTTTTGGATTTAAAGAGAGACCGAATTTTCTGCATTTCAAGAAAAACTTTCTTAAATGATCACAATGCTCTTTATCAGTTCGAGAGAACATTGTTATGTCATCCAAATAGATGACAACAAAATTGTCCTTCTCTCTGATGAATGCTATGTCAATAGCTCGCTGAAAGGTCGCCCCTACGTTCATCAAACCAAAGGGCATCTTGGCTTGCATGAATGTACCCCAAGGAGTTGT
>SNQJ01S0060712.1:11085-22015 GCA_010110895.2 Picea sitchensis | reverse complement strand
GCATCTGGGCTGCACCTGTCATCCTCTGTAATATGTGTTCCATCTTGGGCAAAGGGTAATTATCCTTTTTAGAACTTCTGTTCAGATTCTAGAAATTGACACAAAGTCTAATTTCTCCATTCGTTTTCCTCATGGGGACCAAATTGGCCACCCATTCGGAATACCTCAAAGGAATAATAATTTTTTCATATAAAATATTTTTTACCTCTTTCTCCATGATAGGCAGCAACATAGGATTGATTTGCCTCAACTTTTTCCTGAAGGGTTTGGTCTGCTCTTTTAATGGAATCTTGTGCTCTATAATGTTTGTGTCATAAGTTTTGAGATCTTCATAATTCCAAGCAAATACATCAGCAAATTCCTTCAACAATTTGGTATATTATGCCCTTTGCTCTCTTGATAAGCTGCTTGACAACTTGACGTATTTTGGATCCTTTTCTATTCCCAAATTGCACTTAGTTATATAAACATCATCAGTAGACACTTTCCCCTTCAATTCCACTTCATTCACGTCAAATAAGCTTTCCAAAGGAACCAATCCCTTTGGTATATGATTACTAGGCAGCTGCACAATCTGATGACTAGCAATTTTATTGAGGAAAACATTAGCATGAGGAGTGACTTCTGAATCATGATCCTAATCAATGTGTAATGCAAAAAATTCATCAACGGTCTCAAGAATTTTTTTAAGTTCTAAATCATCTTCGAACACCTTCCAATATTTCACATTGTCCGATATAGAAGCCATGTATTTGACTTCTACATCATACTTGATTTTTCGTGGTATAGAAATTCTGAAGTTGCTTGCTGATATAGCCAAAGAATCAGCCATAGTATTCTCTTCTCTAGGAATGAATGATATATTAGAAGTAGAGAAAAAATTGTCCACCAAATCCCACACTTAATTTATGTAAGATCTAAGCCTGGGATGCTTTGTCTGATAAATATTTTTAATCTGATGGACTATCATTTCAGCATCCCCAAATACTTACTTCTCTCCTATCCCCATGTCTTTAGCTTCCCTCAAACCCAAGACAAGAGCCCCATACTCTGCCACATTATTAGTAGTCTCAAATTCTAGTTTATATGACAAAGATATAGTTTCTTGACTTGGTGAAACAAAGATCACCCCAACACCAACACCTTCCTTGGAAGAGGCTCCATAAAAGAACATCTTCCAGAAAGAGGTGGTTAGAGGAGGCCCTTCAGAAAAGTTAATGGACTTTTTTCTTATTTCTAAAGGGGCTTCTGAGGCATCAGTGAGCTGCAAAATACTAGATCCCAGATCTATATCAAAAGAAAAAACAGGGTGATTGGTGGGATTTACTTCATCACTAATGATGTAAGCCAATTGACCTTTCCTGTAAATTCTTCTATGTTCTCCCCCAAAAACATGAATAGTAGCATAGGAGAGATCCATATGCAAGGTTCCCTGAAGTCTTTTATCCAGGATCTTGACAAGAGCATACCAAACTTGGGGGGAACATTAGCAACTATGATATTCATAAGTATACTCTTCATGGGAAACTGAAATAAGGTCACCACCATATCCTTAAATGACTGCAAGACACTTGAATTTTTGGGAGTCAAAAGAATATAAGTCATGATAGGTCTTTGTGACTTCTAACCCAAGTTCATCCATAATATATTTTGGCATAAGATTGTGGGATGCCCCTAAATCCATGAGACAATTGTGTAGCACCTTATCATGTATACTGAGAGAAGTATAGAAGGGAGGAGATGATTCATCTATGTCTTCTATCAAAGGGCCTAAAATCATAGCTGGTTTTTCATCTTGCAAATTTATTGAATCAGTGGCATTTGGAGAGGCTTCGGGCTGTAACATTTTGGTTAGATATTTTTTTAATTCTTCATTTTTTATTAATTCCAAAAAAGGTACAGGGATCTTTATTTTCTGGATCTCATTTTCAAAACTGAAGGAAGGGGAAGGCTTCAAAATCTCTTTGGTTTCAGGAGTAGGATCTCTAATCAAAACTTGTGGGTTTTGAGATTCTTTTTCCTTGCTTCTCACTGTCATAGCCTTGGCAGAATATTTTTTGTGAACATGCTGATTAGGGACATCATTTTTTTCTACATTCTTCTTAGATCTCATATTATATCTACTAGGATTTTCCTTTGCTTTCTCTCCCTTTCTTAACTCATTAATTTGAATATCCATTAAATATTTCTCATACGAGGATTGAGTCAAGTGTGGGGATGGGGAAGTATCACCTAAGCAGTGAATCTCAGGATCAGCTTCAACCTCCTCTTCTTCTTCATCAGCCACTAAATTATTTTTGCAAAGGATCTTGTACCCTCTGATCATCTCTCTCTCTGTTTCTAGGATCCCTAGGAAAGATTTGGGGAGCATTATTTGGTCTCCTGTAGTTACCTCTGTTATCATTGTTTTGGGAATTTCTATATGTATGTTTCCCTTGTGATTTTAATTTCTCAATTTCAGTGGAGAGAGACTTTACTAATTTGGTCAGCTCATCTACTTGAGAATGGACAATAGAGGAATCATAAGTTGAAGCTTCAACTTTGTTTTTTCTCTTGTCCCTATCATATTTACTCTAAGCTTGTCTCATGCCAGTATGTTGGATTCTACCTCTAAGGAAACATGTTGCATATGAACCAAAGAAGGTAATCTTCTTTCTCTCAAAAGGAGGTAGAATTCAGAATCAAATGCATTGGCATAAGTGATTTTTTCCATGGTTTCAGTGGGTTTGATCTCATCAGGGATCTTCTTGTACATTTTGTTAAATCTTTTATAAAAGTCAGAGATATACTCTCCTTCTTTCCTTTTCAAATATCCAAATTCGGTGATGTAGTACAAAAAAATTTTGTTGTCACCCTAATGCCTCAATAAGGCTTCATCCAATTCCTCAATACCAGCAATCGATCCAGGGGTCAAACCCCTGAACCACTTCCTAGCCTCACCAAATAGGCTTTGGACGAAAACCCTCATCCAAACATCTTCATTTTCAATATTTTGGTTGTCTGCATAGCTGTAGAAAGAAACAAGATGTTCCTTAGTTGTTACATTTTCTTCTCCCATGAAATTAGGCATGTATTTAAAATAATCTCCAGGGGGAAGAGCATTCAGTGGATAAGGTAAGAGTAGAGGAGCATATCTTGCAGCCACTATGGAATCCATCCTATTTGTAGGGGGGTTAACAACTACTATTTGATTTTGGATTCTTGGTGAACAAGAAAGAGAAGGAGACTTGACTGTGTGCGGACTTGTAGATGAAGGAACGAATGAAGGGGGGGTTTCAGTTTTCACAATAGAAGGCTAAGTCTATGAAGAGGATGACAAGGTCTAAGAGGGATATGAAGTTCCTACTTCTTTGGTAGCAAAATTTTTAACAGAACGAGTTGTAGAAAAACCCAAAGTAGGGAAATCTTCAAAACTATCAAGACTAAAACACTTCTCAATATCAGGGGAAGAAAATATATCAATGTTTTCTTCTTTCGATTCAGTCTCAAAGGAAGAGTATTGAACAATAAATTCTTCAAAATCAAGAATTTTATATACTTTAGAAGAAAATAAAGGAAGCTTACTTGATAAAACAACTGGAGTATCAAGAGTGGAATCAGGCAACTGACCATAAGCACTTGTAGGAACAAAAGAAAATCCTTTTTGGGAAGATTTTCCCTTCTTGATTATCTTCCTTGGGTCAGCCTCAGGTGGTGCCAAAGGTAGTTGTGGATTTGATCTCGTATGCTTTCCTTTAGGTGCCAGAGATAAAACAATGGAGGTTCTAGGTGCAGTCTGCAATCTTTGAAATACTGAGTTTTAATGCACCTTTGGAACTAGAATACTGTGTCATTTTAATACCATGGAAAAGTCTTCAAATTGTTCCTCGCCAACGACGCCAAGAATGTTAGCACTAGAAGTCACCTTCAGATTGCATGGAAGGCATGCTTAGTACCCATCAAGTTAAGGTTATATGTGAATGTAAGAGAGTTTTAAAGGGTCAAATGGAAAATACTCGAAATGATAATATCCCAACTTAGAAACAGGGCTAGCAATGCACCAACAATCAAGGTCTTGGCTAACTTCAATCAATGGTTTGGGAGTAAATATGAATAGAGGGAAGACTTGATTGAGAGGAGTGTAGGGACTGCTGCAAACATCAGGTCTACAAAAAGTCTAAGGAAGAAAGTTTCTAATCACAAGATATTCCTGACATCAGAAACTAAGGAAGCTAAATAAACATCATGATAATATAATGATCAAACATCTAGCATAACATTACCACAATTATTCATGTGAATCATTCAAAGCATGAACATTTAGCATTAGAATCAAATAGAATGAAAGAGAAGTTGATTTCTATTAGTCAAAAAGTCTTAAGTCCAATACATATCCAGATCACAGTCACTTCATCTAAATATTACAGTCTAATGGAGCCTTGCTCAACCATCCGAACCTACTAAAGAAATTGATCTATCTATTTATAACAAAAGGGAGGCAACAGCTGGAGGTACGAGATGGCCTCCTTCCCTTGAAAAAATCCAAAAAATTATTTGATTTAACAACTTATCTAACCACCTATGCTATAAAACAGGAAAATGTTGGTGACTAATCCAATTGAACTTCAAACTTATTTGATTCCCTTTTTTGTGCAACTCTTTGTTTTCCATTTGTATTTTAAAAAATGTGGTTGTCTTCATGATGCCAGTTGTTTTATCCATCATCAATCTATCCCAAAGCTGTTAGTTTGGTCCTCCTAGATCCTTGGTGTTTGTTGGCAGCTTCCTTGGGTAGAAAATCTAGGTAGCACACTACTAGGAGAAAAGGTAGCGCCTGTAGGTAGTGCCACTGTGCTGCATATGTGCGCTAGCTTTTCCCTCTATGAAATATTCAGTAGCGCCTGTGTGTAGCGCCACTGAGTTGCATATCTATATAGACTCTTCTCTTTGTGCAATATAATGTAGCGCAGTTAGGTAGTGCCTCTGTGTTGCACCCGTATGATAATTTTGTTCTCTGCCAAATATTAGGTAGCGCCACTTACGCTGTGTTTGTGTGCATATTAGGTAGCATTGCCAAAAATGCAACGCCTTCAATCTTGAAAGTGTGCATAGAAATTTGTGGTCTTTCATGATGACAAAACCATTTCAATTAAGATCCTTGATTGTACAATGGGTAGTGCCTTTTTACCACTAGGGAAACTAGCACTTAGCAAAAACTCAAAACCCAGCTATTTAAACGATTATCAGCCTGTATGATGGCACAACTAGTATGTGCATATTAGTTAACCCTCCCAAAAAGGAACAATTCTAAAAAATGGGGCTTACCATTACCAGCGATTTTGTCATTTTAACAGTTAGCCTCACACTCTTTCTGGTAAAAAGAGGATATTCAATTGGCACAACAGACTTCTTCTTCTTAACATTGATAGGTTCTCAATGTAGTTTTGCTCTCCTTAGCTGCTGGTTTATCATCCTCAATGGCAGCTTCAACCAACACCTGTAAATTTCTTTGGGCTACCTCATCTTGAAAGTGTTTTAGCTATGCTTTTAACTTCCTGTTCTGAGACTGAAAGCCTTTGTTCTGTCTGTAAAGATTCTTTATTTTTTTATGAAGGGCCAGAGCCTTTCTCGCTGCAAACCTTTCCAAGTCAAGGGTATGATTGTAGCCAACCATGAGCTCTTCCATCTGAGCCAAGTGGACCTTGTCTTCTGCTTTAAGATGAGCTATTTCTTCTCTTGCATCTCTAAGTTTCTTGATAAGTCTTTTGTAGGTCTGACTTTCAGGAGGGACAATGGCATGCTCAGACTTAATAGGATTTTCCTTAGACTCCTCTTCCTCCTGCATGGGAAGTGTCTTGTATACCTCATCAGGTTCCTTGCTGGCTCTACTTTTATTCTTCTTTCCCTGCACAGGGTTTCATCTTTTCTTACCACATGCTTCTCAATGACTTTCTCAGAGGTTTCATTTTTTCTCTCCAAAGTTATTTTAGTACATTTACCCTTATCTACAGGGTTTTCTTGCTTTCCTTCGGTAGACTGAAAGCTACCTTTATCCTTCTTCCTCTGAGTAAAGGTTTTCAATTTCTCCTCCACAGGATTTTTAATGATTTTTTCCTTCCTCTTTAGAATAACAGTTTCTGGCAAAGGATGTTCTTGGAAAACCTTGTTAGGAATTGATGACCTTGTGAAAGGTCTTTTACCCTTGATTTCAACTCTTGGAGGAGAATAGGGAAAGAGAATATTCTTCCCTTTATTGGATGTAACTTTGGTAGAAGAAGGCATCTCCTCTAACCCTGGTAGAGGAAGTGGTGAAAAATATTTGTGTGGATAAGGACAAACTTCCTCCTCAGCTTCCATGACCTGCTTGTTGATCTCAGAAACGTGAAGAGGGGATCAACCCTTTCTCTTCCTGTTGGTCCTTGATTTAGTGGAACTGGTGGGAGACAAAGGACCTGCAATCTGTGATTGAGGAGTAGATGCTAGGTTCAGCTTGAAGTGAGAAGTAACCACAAAATGCTCCCATGAAATCTCTTTCTTTCCCAATTCCTTAGAGACTAACATTATGATCAATCCAGAGTGGAAAAGGCTAGAATCCACATCCTTAGATTTGGCTTGAACCCTATCTGATATATTACCTATGCTTCTTAACAGGTAATAGGGAATATTCATCTCAACCTTACCAGTAAAATGTAGCAAAATTCTTATATGGTAATGGTACAATGTGTTAAATCTCCCTTCACATGTAAAATATCTTTGTATGATCTTGAATAACCTGTCAAGTTGTTCAACCAATTGAATTATTGGCATACTCTTAGACAACTCGTTGGCTTGATATTCAGGCTTAAAAATATCTTTTGCATAGGTTGAACTCAAAACCATGGCCTTGAACAACTTTTCACCTGTAATGGGGATCCCTGTTGCAGCTGAGATAGAGGCTTCAGTTACCTTGAATTCCAAATCCCCAACCTTTGTTTTCCTACCATCAAAATGTAATGCAAACTCTTTTTCTACATCTAGGTGGCCTCTCTACATGTCATGACAGAATGAGAGACACCCTACTCTCTGAAATGCCTCTCTAGCCATGGGCTCTATATAAAAAATACGCATGTCCACCGGTTCTTTCCTAACTATCTTTCCTCCTTTGTGTGCCTTCTTCAATTGAAGGGTCTCCATGGCTCAAAATGAGGGCTCTTGAAAGGATCAAGGGATGGTAATGAGCAAGAAGGATTTGAATAGAGTTTTGAATATACAAGGCTGAACCTTTGCAATTGAGTAAAACGCTTGATTTCAAGATGAAAGGAGGCAGGAGAAGCAACAAAAGGTTAAGAAGCGCCTCTGGGTAGCGCAACGCATACACAGAGGATAGGTTATTTGCAGGCTTGTGATCTGAATGACTGAGGCAGGAAACAATAAACTAACTTAGACATAGGAAATGAAGATACAGGTCTGGAAAAGAAACAAGACCAAGTTATCATGCAAAGACGAACCTCCTACAACTATGCAAACTTGGTGAACCAAAACCAGAGCGCAAATTTCTTGTGAAATTAATATGCAGAGGGGGGGCAACATGGGATACCTGTGTAGTAGACACCTGTTGGAATATTCAATGAAATTGCAGGGTGATACTACAAAAACTTGGGCCCTTGAACCCACTTTAGTCTCGAGCTTGGTTGTCTTGTTATCACCTGATCAAAACTTGTGAATTTGTGCAACGCACCATTGTTGAGCCTTTCAAAAATATAAACCATTACAAGGCTTGTAAATGAAATATATGGTAAGAATATTCAACTAACTGTTGGCACTGAAAACAAGGGACATGACATCAGTCACAACAATCAAGACTTGAGGTGGAAGTATGATGAACTGGATAGGTGCTATGGAACTTCTGTATGAGTAGGCAGTGCTTCCAATTCAAAAATATGATTAGATAGGTAAGAAAGGATGATGGGTCATTCTTATGAGGTCATGAGTGAGGAGAGAGGTGTGCCAAATCAATCTGATCATGGGAGGTATCGACCTAGGGACAAATCATGAAAGGGACCAAAAAGAATAAACCATGAGCTAAAAGGTCTCAAGGATCAAAAATCAAATTAAGGATCAAAACATGAGCTATGACTCAAAAGTTTAGCCATCCAAGGGGTCCTAACAAACATAACTTTAAAGGGATGAAACTTTTTTCAAAAAATTTAAAATCTAAGGCTTTAAAATGATAAAAACAAACTAAAAGACCCAAGGCAATTTAGTGTGATAACACCAAGGATTGCATTTATGGAAATATTTTTCGCCCAATTTAAGTGCACTATGTATTGTCCTAAATCTCATACAATTATCCTTGTGTCATGTCAAGAAAGTGTTTAATGCGAGGTTCATGGTCCTTATATCCCCTTCTCAAATTTTATACATATATTTGGTTGGAAGAAGGTGTAGTGTTCTCATGCCAAAAATCATGCACTGGTCCCTTAATTTCTCCAGTTAAATTCATGTCAAAACAAGGAAGCCTAGCAAAGAAGTCCCACAAATATGTTGGGCCACCATTTTCGAGGCTATCTCATCTATGAAAATACATTCTAAGGGTTTTTATATTTCATTTCATGATATGAGATGTTTGTTGGAGAAAATGATTTTTTATTGTGATCTTGCTAAGAATTGATTGTGACAAGACACATCAGGATGCATTATGGTCTTTAGAATGAGATTTCTTACCAATTTTTTGAAAATCATCGACAAGGTTTCTAACAATATGATGACTTGTTTCTAAACTTTTGACTGTTTTAATGCCTAGAAATATCCTAACAATATTCATACTTCTATATTTTAACAAAGCCAAAAATAATAGGCATATAGTGCCATGAGATTTTGGCTCAAAATATTCTTTAATTATTTTATAATAATGATAATGAATAGTCTGTTCAAGTAACTTACCTTCAAGTGATGTTATACCATTTTCATCTAGTACCTAAATACATTTAGGAGTTCTTCATTGCACACTTCACAATCTATATTAGGACGATGAACCTATATTTTGACACTCTTGACCTCCCTACTGTCGAGTTAACAACATAGAAGTTCTTTCCCCTTCAATCATTGGCAGATCAATTATGGGAGGAGAGTGTACATTGCCATGACTAGTTTCTAGAATGTCTTGCTATCCAACAAGAGGTTGCATCATAGGAAATTATTCACCAAAATTTTGTGCCCCGGTTGCCTCTCTAATTACATCCATTGTATAATCAGCTCCAAGCAAATCCTCCATCATCTGTGCATCCACAACAACTTGTCTTGATGAGATAGTGAAGGTTCAATAGAAGTATGATCTGGATTGGTCTCTACTAAAATCCTACGCTTTTAATGTGTTGATAGAGGAGAAAAACTAGTGGCATCTATTCCTCTAGAAATTGGATTTCCCTTTGTTGAAATATTTTGTTTTGACATACCTAACCTTGCCTTTTCTCTTTGTTCATTTACCTTTTCAATGGGTTTTGTTTTCCACAAATACTTTCTACTTTTATTTAGTACGTTTCTCACGTTTAAAGAGAAAAATAGTCTTCCAATAACACCACACCAAGTTTGTTTTCCACATACAATTTCCTTCCAATTACACAAATTGGTCTACCAATAACACATGAAAACACAAGTTTTCTTTCCACTGACAATTGTTTTCTAGTTAAAAAAAATTTCTGATAAATTACACAAGAAGACACAATTTTTCCTTCCAATAAAAATTTTCTTCCAATTACACAAATTTGTCTTGGTATTATAGAAGAAGACACAAGAAAAATTTCCACAGAAAATTGTCTTCCAATTGAACAAATTTCTCTACCAAATTCAAAAGACGACACAAGTTTACATT
Organism: Picea sitchensis; assembly: GCA_010110895.2. NCBI lineage: Eukaryota > Viridiplantae > Streptophyta > Pinopsida > Pinales > Pinaceae > Picea > Picea sitchensis. Next base: position 12,186 of record SNQJ01S0060712.1, on the reverse strand, counting down.
CCACTAAAAATTGCTTTCTAATTGCAAGAAGTTTTCTACCAATTAAAAAAGAAGAAACAATTTTACTTTCCACAAACAATTGTCTTACAACTGCACAAATTTGTCTACTAATTACATAAGAAAACACAAGTTTTCCTTCGAAAAAGGACAAAGAACCCATATGTTGTTTATATTTTTGCATGCAAATCTCAGGCTACTTCAATTTTTTCAGAAAAATGAGGTTGATGAGTGTGCTTGGCACATATCCCTACGAAATAAGAACACATGCATGATCCTAGAATGTGTGCTCCCTAAAGCATGCATGTTTTATAGGAATGTGCACGCATTCCTACTAGGAAGTGATGTGCACCAAACACGCTCAACCTCATTTATTTCTAGTCACATGAGCATGTGCATGCTCTTAATGAAATGGATACAATATTTATTCTGGCCAAAATAAATTTATGAATAAATATGTATAGGGTTTTGGGGACAACTAGGACCTAGGAGATTAATTTTGAAAGTGTTTTTAAGTATAGAGCAGTGGTTAGAGCACTAAGATGGAGGTTCAAGGGTTGCAGGGCCTTCAAAAAGAGTTATAGGAATAATACACTTAGGGATCCAGTGTGGAGGGGGNCGTATAGGTCAAATATTTTATGGTTTAGGTCATGATATAGGTCTAGGTCATGGTCTAAGTCTAGCTCTAGTTCATGATCTAAGTCATGGTCATGGTAATGGCCATCGTACAGTTCTAGTTCATGGTCATGGTCATGATATAGGTCTAGGCCATGGTCTAGGTATAGATATAGGTATTCCCATGCCTTGGCATGATTAGGTATTACCATGTCTTGGCCTAGGTCTAGGTCTTTCCATGTCTAGGTCAAGGCTATGTCTTTCCTTCCAATGTACCAAACCTACTAGAATGTTTGATTGTCTAAGAGGGAGAGAGAGGAAGATATAGAGGGGGGGTAGAGAGAGAGTGTATGAGAGTGTGAGAGGCATATAGAGGAATAAATTGAAGGGTGGTAGACAAAGAGGAATATAGACAGTGTGAGAGGGGGGGAGAGGAAGACATAGAGAATGTGTGAGAGAGAAAGAGAGGGAGACAAAGAGGGGGGCTAT
>SNQJ01S0060711.1:32842-49116 GCA_010110895.2 Picea sitchensis | reverse complement strand
AACACCTCGAAAATTCTGCCCAAACTGCTCCTTGAATTTTGTGCCCAAAATTTTATATAGTGTACGACTGTTGCATCAATAAATGTTGTACAAAACTTCCTCGAAAATTGTGCACGGTTTCCTATAGATATTGTATGGAATTGTACGGATTTTGATTGTATAAAATGCCTCAAAAATTGTGCTAGAATTTGCATTGATTTTTGTGCCCAATTTTCTTCTATAAGGCCCAGCAATACATTGTTGTACAATCACTCTAATCCATACTGTACATACTGCATTTATTGCTATAAATATCTTCTTGGTTTGCATGCCCTTTCTCTCCTTAGAAAGTGTGCTCCTTTTGCTCCAATGTCTCTCACCTCTTCAACTCTCTCTCTTCATTTAATGCTCATGAAGAATGGTGCCTCGATCCCTAGAATCCTCTTTTTGTTCATCTCAATGAAAATGACCTAAACCTAAGATCTAATGGCTAAGATTAAATCCTAGGCCATCTAGATCTACGGTTGTGATATAAAGTTACTTTATCACATCTTAAGTCACTTAAGTCACATTTTCATTAAATATGCTCAAAAGTCACTTTAAATTTATATCTCATAATGTTAATGTTCTAAGGATCACTTTTGGACATTCCCCCACATGCTAGACACCAATCCTATGTGGGAAACACTTTTCCGAGGTACAACTTTTAACAAAATCAATTCTCTAAGTTCTCACAATATCACTACTATATCTCTGCTACCAAGTCCCCAAAATGACCTAGAAGAAAGGAATGCCAAAGAAGAAAATGAAAATGCTCAATGCAAACTAATGGGATCGTCATCCTTCCCTCTTTGTCTATAATAAAAGTTAGTAGAGGGGTTACATTAATGGTATCTCAAGAATAAGTGTGTATTCATCATTATTGCTGCTAAGAAAGGGAAAATGATTTCCTAGGGAAGTGCGCCCTCATAGTGAATTATAAATCATGTAAAAAATGATCCATGAAGTGAGAGGTATGTAACTCATGGGGGTGCACCCTACTAGATGGATTTAAATGTTGAGTTGGTTTCCAAGAATTGAGTACCCTCCATGATGTAACCTGCTGACTAGTGCGCTCTCCTAGCTGCCACATTAAATTATGTGAGTGTTGATAACATCAACATCGACAAAAAAATCAGCGAGGGATCGAAAAAAAATCTTCTCAGAAACATCGACGAAAAAAATCGCAAAACGCGACAAACAAATGGTGGAAAAAAACGGGAAATCGGGAAAAAATCGACAAAAAGAAAAATCACGATTTTTTTGGGTTGAAAAAACCGATGCTCGAAAGAATCACGACTTTTTCAAACATCGGTGAAAAATCGCCGATGTTATCAACACCCCCAGGGGAGTTCCCTCATGTTGCTGCCCCACTGCTGAGTAGTCTGACATACTAATCTTGGAATTGTAACTTTTGCCTATTGATGGGTTTAAAAATATCCTAGCGGCAGAGCCTTACAATCCCCAATAGGGTGGATTTCTGAATGTAATTTAGGCTGAATGAGTGCACAACATTGAGTAATGAAGCTTGTTATTAAGTCTTATATGTTCGGCGCAATCCAAGGTGATAAACAAGGATGTTGTAAATGCAATGTCTCTATGGTCCTAACAACACGTATGGGGGACGAGTTTTTCCTTGAAAGATCTGCCAAACTCTGTTGGAAATCTGCCTCGCTTGTTGCTTTTGTAGCTGCCTCAAAATTAGTGTTGAATGTTGTCCAAAATAATGTCAAAGACATGCTGGACAATTCCTTCGAATCTACTGGAAAAATCATCCTCAAACTAGGTGCCAGAATGTATTGATCTGGCAGTAAGAGAGGTGATCTGAAGAGCTGGAAATGAATGTTGAGTTTTCCTTGAAAATATGGTAACACCTCAACCCCTTTGGCATCAAAAGGATTCTAATACAAAATTTGATCTAAAGTTTGAAGAAGTGTGCAATAAGCTCTTACAGTGGGACAAATCAAAGAAACAATTCTGTAGTAACAGTCAAGTAGAAGGTATGAAATAGACTTTTGTGTCCAATGTCAAGGGAAAAGCCAAGTGGGGAAAGAAGAAAGGGAAAGGCATCAAGGAGGATGCAACTAAGAATATGAAGAACATCACATGCCATTACGATGGCAATTTGGGCCATATGAAGAAGCATTACAGAAAGAGGTTGGATGATGAAAAAAGCTAGAGAGGGCCTCAACTGATGACTCATGTCACATAACATAGAAAGCATAAGGATTTATCCTTCTATACATTCATGGCCAAGAGACAAGAAGAGCAACTCAAGTCATCTACTTGGTACATAGATGGATTTCTTAGGATTTAGATAAATCCAAAACTTTCTACATCGTTCAAAGTTATTTCGAAGGTGACGAACATGGTCCTTCCTCTATTTAGATAAACAATCAAATCATCTTAATAAATGACAACAATTACACTAATCAAATCAAAAAATGCATTATCCCTAGCCCTTTGAAAAGTAGAACCACATTAATAAGACCAAAAGGCATGTAGAGCTATGCATAAGTTCACCAAGGTGTAGTAAAAGTGGTCTTATGTTGAGCCTTTGGTTAGACCAAAATTTGATTATACCATGATAATCCATCTAACTTGGAAATCATCTGTGAATGAGTAACCCTTTGGAATAGATGATATATATTAAGAAATGGGTAGTTCTCTTTGAAGCAACGCCAGTGTAGAATTTCCAAAAAAATCGTGAAGCAAAAGAGCGAAGAGTTTGAATTGGATTGGTAGTAAATTGGGAAAAAATTGGAAAGTACAAAAAAATAAAGATATACACATATTTTCAATTAAAAAGAAAAAGAAAAAAAAAAACATTTTTCATTGATATTCAATAAAGCCAAGTCCATGCAATGCACAATATCAATAGATGTCCAAAATTTCAAGAGCGAATAGGTATCTCATATAGGATATGAGTCCAAAAGGATCCAAATCGAAAGATGGAAACATTATTATAAAAGTTAATTAATTATCGAATACTAAATAGTAAAAAAAAACTAAAATGATGTTTCTCCCATGTCTTGTATTGCTTGACCTTCAAGGTCCAAAAGAATCATGAGAAGACATTACAAACCAGAACGAAAACACAACTTTTTATGTTTTGAGGAAAAATCATTTTAAAAGGGCTAGGCAATGTAATGAACATAAATATACAAATATTTAAACGTGAATAATAATAATAATAATAAATAAATAAATAAATGAAAGGACACATCCTATCTAGAAGACGTGACCTAATGAAGGGACATCACCTATTAACCATTGTGTCTAATCAATGCTATAAGTACACTATCACATGGCATTGGATCATTATCATCTCTCATTCGCTATTAAATATATTTATTGCTTGTCCTATATGGATTTTAACTTGTCCTTTTTTAATTGGAGATTCAGTAAATGAATTTTGTTCATATTTATGTAAGTGAACCTTGTTCATTTCATGTAGACAGGGATGGATTTAGGGGTCACTAGCATAACACATTAAACATCCAAAAGGGTTTTGGATCAGTGGAAACTAGGAATATGCACTTAAGGAAAGGCAAGCTGCCAAAGTGAAAAACAACTCGTGTGTGTGGTAAAAAAGTGATTGAGGGGTCGTACATGTATGGACCTCAAATTGGACTATATTGACATTGGTAGAGAGTTTTCTAGCCTAAAATTGAAGGGTATGGCCTTTTTTGGACAACCAATCGGTGAAATTTCTTAGTTTTCACTACAATACAGATGAATTAGAGGCAAATTGAAGTTCTTGCTTGTATTGTTCCCAAATTTGTTGATCTAGAAGATTCAATGGTTGTTTTGGTGATTTTCAGCAGATCCAAGGAGATATTATAAAAAAATTGTGTTTTTAAACAATATGTGGTTGCTATAGGCGTTTACAGCTAGTCTCCAAGTGTTCTTACTCAAGATTGCAAATCGAGGGAGGGAAGAACAAGAATTTCCAACATTCTACTTTGTTTAATGTACATTTTTGCATTTATTTTACTTGTAGCAATAGTTTGTTTACCCAACATCATATTGGAAGGTAGCCAAAGATTCTCTAATAAGAACTACAATATGTGGAAGCAATTTTTGGTGACCATATCCAAGTATAGATGCTTGGCTGATATCATCCTAGATAAAGAAACCTTACCAAAAATTTTGCATAGAAACTTGGACAAGTATGATGAGTGAGACATAGAAGCAATAATGCTAATTAAATTGTCTATGACTTATGCAATGCTTCTTGGATTTCATATAGTGAGGACTTCAATAGTGATTTGGAAACATTTGTAAGAGTTGCATGAGACTTCGAACAAAGTTAGAGCCTTATTCTTGAAAAATATGTTGTTTTTTATTATGATGGATGAGAATGCATCATTGTAGGATCATTTAGTCAATATTTGAGAATATTGGAGAACAATTATTGGCCATTGTTTAGAAAATGGAATAGGAGGACATGGTGGTAATCACACTAAATTTTTTATCGTGTGCTTATGAACACTTTATTGAAACCTAAAAATCACTAATACAAAATTTGATCTAAAGTTTGAAGAACTGTGCAATAAGCTCTTATAGTAGGGAAAATCAAAGAAACAGATTGGAAGTAATAGTGAGCTAGAGGGTACATAATAGGCCTTTGCATCCAATGTCAAGAGAAAATGCAAGTGGACAAAGAAAATGGGCAAGGAATCAATGAGGATGTGACTAAGAATCTGATGAACATCACATGTCATTACTATGGAAATTTGGGCCATATGAAGATGCATTGCAGAAAAGGTTGGATGATGAGAAAAACAACTAGGGAGGGCCTCAACTGATGACTCATGTCACATAACATACAAAGCATAAGGATTTATCCTTTTATGCATTCATGGCCAAAAGACAAGCAGAGCAACTCAAGTCATCTACTTGGTACATAGATGTATTTCTTAGGATTTAGATCAATCTAAAACTTTCTACATCATTCAAAGATCTTTTGAAGGTGTCGAACATGGTCCTTCATCTATTTAGGTAAGCAATCAAACCATCTTGATAAATGACAATAATTACACTAATCAAATCAAAAAATGCATTATCCATAGCCCTTTGAAAAGTAAAACCAAATTAATAAGACCAAAAGGCATGCAGAGATATGCATAGATTCCCCAAGGTGTAGTAATAGTGTTGTTATGTTGATCTTTTGATTAGACCAAAATATGATTATACCATGATAATCCATCTAACATGGACATCATCTGTGAATGTGAAACAATATGAACTAGTGGCCTGTAGTGTCCCCGAGGCCGAGCCCTGTTACGGATCATGTTATATGCAAAAGAATGTAATTATATTCTATAGGACAGTGAGCCAAGTTTTGAATAAGAATTTGTAGGCTTATGAGTTTTTATTAGGCCAGGGAGCCTAAATGTTGAAACCCGAGGCACATGATATACTTGTATGTATCTGAGGTCAATTAATAAAATATAAATACCTTGGTCATGAGACGACCACGATGAAAAGAAGTGATGAAGTGACACCAATTGGGCAAGGGATGAGAGGAGGTAAAGAAGGTGGGAAATGGGTTGAGTAATGAGCCTAGGGGATAAGCCTAGGGGGCTTAGGCTGGAATAATATTTTAATATTATTTCCAAAAAACCATGTGCATGTATTTATCCTAAGTCCTTTGGAAGGACCGTGAGTTTCAAGTGGTGGAAGAAGTCTGGATGGGATGCATGCAGGTTCGAGGGGTGACAGTGTCAACCGGTGCATGCAAATAAAAGCTCCCCAGGCCCAGGCCGAGAACAGCCTCCATTACGAACTAAACCCCACATTAAGTGGAACCCGGTGCGACCCTCTGCCCGGATACCACTGGTTCATCTGAAGCAGTGAAATTTGTGTTTTAATAAAGGAAAACGTGTATTACCATCCCGGCTAAGAGTGTGGCCCCATTCTAATCAACCCGACCAATGCATTTCACGAACCCGAATTCCACTGTGATGGCTTCAGTGGAAGAATCCACGGTGGTTGGAAAATTGAGCTAGCTGTCGCGTGAAGCATTAGAAATCATGCAGAGATTATCCTGTGACAAGTTGAAGTGTTTTGGAAAGCGCATGCGTGTTTCTTTGATGGTTATTTGTGACCACGGTCTTGGGCTACTTGTGAAGAGGCTTGTTGGCTGTGAAGCGACTCCTCCCGAGGTGAGAGAGTTGGAGGAGTCAAAGGACTCACAGGAGAATCCCCATGGTACCCTAGAGCCAATTACAGTTCCGGTGTTACATTCACAGCCAACCCAGGTAAGAGGCGTGATAGGTATCAGGTGGCAGGAGAAGTGCACTCTCACAGGGGTGGAGCAGGGCATGTGGGGAATGAAATTAAATGCGGTGGTGGGAGATTCACAGGAGAGCTTCTTCCTGTTAAAGGTGTATGTAATTGTCTTCCCTGTAACCTCATTTTGAGTTTAGATTCCTTGCCTTGGGGTGGAGCTTGGTCCCATTTCAGGGGTGACCCTAACATTGGTGACGAGCAGTGTAGTCCTAAAAGTGGGAGGTTAGTGGAAGGCACACTTGGTTGGTGATTTCGACTATTAAAATATGAAATATATAAAGATTATGCTTTAATCATGTTGAGCATATTTGCTTTCTGACATTTATGTATCATGTTTTCAGCTGTGTAAAAGGAATTTGTTGTTGAATGCTATGGTTTGCTTAGTGCGAGGTGAATTATATTTGACTCTGAGTTTTATGTGTTTTAATTACGGTTAAATGCATTTGTTTTATCCATGTAACGAATGATGTCGCGTAAGAGGTTGGAGTGAACTACAGGTAGTGAATTGTACACTACAAATTGGTATCCGAGCAAAATAGGTTTTAGACAGGCCCTAAGATGGGCGATTAGGCGGATGCTGGAACGAGAATGTGAAGGAAATTGGGCTGGAATGGCCAATTTCCGGACAGGATTTGTTTCACTATGTCAAGTAGTTGCTTGACCACGTTTACTCTTCCGGGAGGTGTAGCGTCTTTGTGAAATTACAGGCGAATGGTCTACGACCGTGGGAAGGCAGTTTCTGCCCGATGGTGTGAAGCGTCCGGATACATTCGGGAGGAAACCGTGCCACAGCAACGGTCACGGAGAAACGTTACACGAGGTTTTAAAAACCTCTTGATATTACCTGATAGTTTAAAGCTTCGGGAGGGCGTGGATCCACAATTCCTGTGGGATTAACCGCCAACCGTCCTAGTTGACGGAAGTCGCGCGGAATTTAAATCCTCTTGGGTAGAAGAGAAGTATCGAAGAGGCGTCGGGATATTAAAACTAAAGAGAATCGAGACCCAATAATTCACCGAGAAATCCAGGATAGATCACCAACCATAGAATTCCCTAGGTGGACCGCGTGTCGGGGAGATTCGCGAGAGTCGGAAATCGGAGAATTGGAATTCTCGAACGCATAGAGGACTTTTTCCACGGAATCGCGATCAGCGATTTACCGACAAGATCTGAACCGTTCATTTATTGGACCGATGGCGAGAATCCATCATCGGAAATGAAACCAGGTGACAAGTGATTCATACACTTAGAAAATCCAAACCCCGAAACCGACGAGGAAGCTTTGAGTCACGGTCCGCGGAGTAAGTCACATGAAATTCTTGACCGCAATGTATTGCATGAAAGCATGGGATATAGGGCATCGGGATATGGCGGAGGAGATCCCGGAAGCAAAGATTTCGTGCAATGGAAAATCATGATACGTGATTTACCGATAAGGCTTAGGTGTTTGGGGCCACACCGACTGTCAGGATGATAGGTGGCGGAATTATAACAACGGGAGGAAGGCCTGTTTGACCATTCAACGACTAGGACCCATCGGAGATCCCGTGAGCGTGCGAGAATGATGTTGAAATCGCCGAAACCCAGAGGAATGGTTTGATTAAGGTCATATAGTGGTTGTATGGTGAGGATCTAGGCGGAGGCCTTACGGGCCAAGCCCATGCGAATCGGAAATAAATTTTACTGATGTCAGCGTTTGGAGCTCATTCATTATTCACGAAAACCCGAACCCCGAATAAAGGGATGAGGCATGGGTCATGAGACAACGGTCACCTCGGCTAAGGCTTAACTGAAGAGCTAAGGCATAGCGGAGAATCGGAGAATCGGGGAGTTGTGAGGGCATACATCATTGCTTATTGTGAGCAGAAACTCGATAGGAAGCCAGACCACGAGAAGGAAAACGACCCAGCGGGAATGCTTGGCGCATGGTTATATGCTTCAAAAGCTAGGCTCAGGAGGGCCAGCTCGTAAAAAGGGCTTATCGGAGGTCGAAAATCCGAGAGGATAGTAAGCTGCGACGTCAGGAGTTCCAAAAACTCCGAAACTGGAAGTTACAAGAAATAAGCTGAATTAAAGTTCGGACACTCGAAAAGCCGCCAAGCCATTATGAACTCAGAAAACTTGTGAAGCGAAATAACTTTCATTCTTGTTAGTATTAATTATGAATATTGTGGGATATTAATGAAGTTTAACGGCCTAACAATTTTGAATTGGATTACCTGATTGTGTGTTCGAATACGCGAGGCCAAAACTCCAGATAATAAACACTAAGTATGGAGTGGGAAGAATGCAAATTCTCTGAAATGGAAGGCGATCAAGAAGGAAAAGATGTTAATCAAATTAGAGGGATCGCCTCTAATGGGCATGGAAAAGAGATGGATAAGGAAGGACATCTGATGAAATCATTGAGAGGTTACAAAGAGAAGCCAAGGAGCATCGAGATGATAACCGAAATCTCATGAAAGAAGTCGATGATGGGAAATTAAACTTAAGATTCATGCGATGGAAATAAGAGAAGAAACTTGAGAAAGGAAGAGACTCAAGTGACGGAGGAAGTCGAAGAAGAGCTCGTGGGAGAAGAAGCAGTGGGAGTGGTAGCCCAGGCATCGCGGTCGCTCCCCAAGACGTTACGGCATTAAGACACCGCGGCGGTTCAAAGCGTCCTACCGAGAAAACATCATAACATAAGAAGGAGGAATTGAAAGGAGAGATGAACAAATTAAACCTCCAACATTTGATGGGGAGCATAAGAAGGAGGAGGGTGCTGAGACATGGTTGCTTGGCATGAAGAAATACTTCCAAGCTACTTGAGAATTATTCTGCTCATATTGAAGGAAGAATTGCAATGCATACCAGCGAAGGCATCTATGTGGTGGGATCGGTTGAAACAAGTTGAGCACATTAAAGATAGTAGGATCACTTAGAAGTAGTTCAAAAAGTATTTCAGGAAAGAATGCACGACTAAAAGGTATTATGTGGAAGATGAAGAGTTCTTGGCGAACTCAAGTAAGGCAACATGACCATTGATGAGTATGAGCGAAATTTTGGAATTCTTGAAGTATGTTCCGTTCATCAAAAACGAGGCTGTCAAAATTGAGAGGAGGTACACACAGTGGATTACCACCTTCCATTGGTGACAAGATTCAATATGATCCCAAGACCATGGAAGAGACCATAAGAACAAAATGCCCTGCTCTGAACAGCGAGAGAGAAAAACCTATCACTGAGGAAGGCTTAGGATAACGGAAGAGGTTTAGAAAACGGTGAAGGGAAGCAAGCCTTCCTTTTTTCATAAACAGTCCTTGGGGACATTCAACTTTTAAAGAGCCCAGAAGAGTTGAAGGTAGTGAACAAATGTCAAGGCCTCCAACCATGGAGTGTTGGGGTATGAGAATCATAGATGCAGAAGGCGCCCCCACAGCGAAGGGACAAAGGCAAAGAGCCTCCATCTTCGATTGACAAAATTGCTTGATGGAGGAACATAGGCGGCCGAATCGCAGGATCTGTACGACCACGGACAATAAGCAAAGCAAAATCTCAGTACATATGATTGAAGTGGAAGGTATGATCAACAACCGACCACTTGTTATTTTGATTTATTCAGAGGGCTAGTCATAGTTATGTAGATCTAGGGTGGTTGAAAGTTGCATCTAATGAGAAGCAAACAAGAGAAGTCTTGGTTGAGATGCGATTATACGGGGACCAAGAGGAAGGTCAGCCCCGAATGGATTAAGTCTGTTGATGTGGACATGAAGGGAATGAGCACTAAGACTGAATTGAACATTATGCCTTTAGGCTCGCTATGGTGCCAATTGGGATGGGCTGGTTGGACCCACACCATGCCCTTATGGATACCCGAAATAAGAGAGAGGTTCACATGCTTGAGCGAAGAAGGAATTCAGGTAACAATCCAATGAATTCCCAGAACAGTTGTTGTCAGGGAAATCTCAACAATAAAGCTAAAGAAGTGCTACAGAAAAAGGTTGTCAATTATTTGCGGCCCGGGTGGAAGAAGTATTCGAGATGCGGTCTCAAATCTAGAAGACCCCAGGGTGCTCAAAGAGTTTGAGAACATGTTTCAGGAGGTGTTTGGACTACCTCCAAAGAGGACATCGATTTTTCCATACATCCCGATGCACAGGCGACTCCGGTTTAGCTCCTTATAGGATGAGCACACCCGGTGAGAAAAGGTTGCAGCTGCATTTCGGTGACCAAGAAAGGTAGCATATTAAGCCCGGCGTGTCACCATAGGGAGCCCCAGTCCTATTGTGAAGAAGAAAGAAAGATGGGGCGTTGAAACATTGCATTGACTTTGGCTTGATTGAATAAAGTCACTTGTCAAGAACAAATATCCTACGCAAGGATTGTGATCTTTTTGATGGAAGTTAAAAGGATGCGAAAGGTATTTTTTGAAAATAGACGCCGATAAAGGTATCATCAAGTGAGGATAAAAGATAGAAGACATCGGCGGGGCGCCTTGAGAACAAAGATACAGTCATTATGAATTCTGATGGTGCGTTTGGATTGTCCAAGCGCTGATATCATGTGCTTAGCGGTGAGTGTTCAGAAATTATCCTGATAAGTTCGTTATAGTCTTCTTGGGCGATATCTTGAATTGTACTCCAAGGCGAGAAGAACGAACAACATCTTAGAATAGTCTTTGCGGTGTTGAGAGAACTTACCCGACTATATGCAAAGCGGGCAAATGCTCATTTTACCATGAGATCCATTATAAGGACATATTATATACTCGAGAAGGATGCGTGGATCACGAAAGGTAAAGGCCATCCAAAATTAGCCCGACACCAAAAAAGAAATATAGCGAAGTTAGATCCTTCATGGAGTGCAGCGGGGTTATTATAGGAGAGTTCATATCCAGTTTTCAAGGATAAGCTCATGCTATCACTTCGCTTGCAAGAAGGAATTCGTCAAATATAAGTTATTGTTATGTAAAAAATTATGCCCTCATGATTTTAGAAATTTGGCGGCCGTTGTCCACGCATTGAAATGGAGACATTACCTCCTTAGGCAAAGATTTAATTAGAAGCAGAACCCTAGCGGTCCAGAAATATTTGTTTGAGCGGCCAACCTTAAATGCAGAGACAAATTAGATGGTGGAATTTTACATTGTGAATATGAATTTGATATCAAGTATATATCAAGGGAACTTAATAAGATTAGGTGCACTTTCGGTGAAGGTGCGTAATTACGTACTTCCCGACCATTAGCATGTCTGAGAACCCGAAGTTGAAAGACCGAATTCTTGGAGCTGCAAATGCTGATTTGCAATACAAAAAACTGGTAGCAAAGCTACAACAAAATGAGAAAACGCAAACCAAGGAAAGCTATACCTTGGGAACTGATGGCTTACTTCTATACAAAAAGCGAGTGTATGTACCTAATGACGGAGAATTGAAGGCGGCAATGCTAAAGGAAATGCATAATGTGACTTATGTGGACATCCTGGATATCAAAAGGCTGTGGAGTCAAAAGCCGTATTATTTTGGCACGGTATGAAGAAGGGAAATTGAATACATGCATGGTCTTATGGAATCTGAAAGGTCAAAGAAATTTGAAACACAGACACCCGGCCCGGTTGTTGCCTTGCTTACCTATTCACGAGTGGAAGTGGGAGGTGATAACCATGGATTTTATCCGCGGGATTGCCCGAGAACAAATGCGCGGCCTTGATTCCAATCCTTGGTGGTGAGTGGAACAAAACACTAAAAATTTGCCCGGTATTTATTCCATTAAAACCACCCTGAGCAGCGGAATGTTCATCTTTTTTAAAGAAGTTGCAACACGTAGATTCGAACAATTGTGTGCGATGGGGACCGAAATTCCTTGAATTTACGGAGGGGTTGTTCGAAGGATTGAGCAGGAGAATCGAACTTTAATCTGTTGATACCATCCGTCCCGATGAGACGGTGAGAGAGGGTAAGCAGTAATAGAGATATCGCGAGAATGTATGTGATGGATAAACCATCAAGGTGGAGACTACACATTTGGTAGAATTTGCCTACAATAATGGGTACCATGCATCTCGAAGATGAGCCCATTCGAAGAAATTTATGTTAGAAAATGCAACAAGCCTGTGAGTTGGGACAAACCAACAGACAAAGCAATGGTTGGGCCAGAACTACTCAAAGAGATGGAAGATCGGATGATCAAAATCAAAGCGAGAATTTAGAAATTTGCCGGACGAGCCCGAAGAGATTCTGGCGATAGTTATAGAACCCATAGAGAATTCAAGGTAGGTGACCATGTTTTCCACGAAAGTGAAAGCTAGCAGGGAGTTCCCTGAAATTGGGAAGTTCGCCAAGTTGGCGATAAGATTTGTAGACCCATTTGAGATCCACAGGAAAGGGTCGGGCCGATTACATACAATACTTGCATTACCTGCATCCATATTTGTACATAATGTGTTTCATGTTTCACTACTTAAAATATGTACTGATGCTAATCATGTTATCGAAAGGAATGTGATTCAGGTGGAACGAGGAGGTGTCCTGCAAGTGCATACTATGCACATATTGGACAGGAAAAAAAGCGACTCGAGGCCGAGCCATAGAGGCTTGTAAGGTCGATGGACTGAAATGCGATCCCCGAAGGATGCAACATAGAACATCACCGGCGAAATATTATGCGAGGCGAGTACCCGCGCATCTTTTGAAATTGCAGAAGGAACCTTGAAGGCGATTAAGTTACAGCGGGGCAGTGCAAAAATAATGGGAGGAGGATTGTAGTGTCCCAAGGCCGAGCCCCATTACAGATCATGTTATATACAAAAGAATTGTAATTATGTTCTATGGGCTGGTGAGCCAAGTTTTGAATAAACTGTAGGCTTATGAGTTTTGTTAGGCGAGGGAGCCTAAGTGTTGAAGGCAGGAGCCTATTGATATATACTTGTATGTATGAAGGTCAATTAATAAAATTTAAATACCGCCAATGCAGACCGACCACAATGAAAGAATGATGGGAATTTGGCGTCCGCAGTGGGTAGGGTATTAGGGGCTGGAATGTGGGAAATGGGCTGAGTGATGAGCCTAGGGCTAAGCCTAGGGGCTTGAGCCTGGGAATATGTACAATATTATTTCCAAAGAGCCATGTGCATATTATTATTTTATCCTAAGACCTTTTTTTTTTGGAAGGACCCGTGAGTTTCAAAGTGGTGGGAAGAAATGCGGGGATGGGATGCATGGAGTTCGGTGACAGGGAGTGTCAGCCACGGGTACATACAAATAAAAACTCCCCGAAGCCCGAGGCGAGAAGGGGTTGGCCTCCGATACGAACTAAACCCACAATGTGATGGAGCAGGATTACGACCTCTGCCGGATACCACAGTTCATCTGTGAAACGGTAATTTGTGTTTTGTCACGGGGAAAACCGTGTATTACCTGTCCACGGCTAAAGAGTCTGTGGTGTTCTAGTCAACCCGACAGTACATTTCACAGACGAATTCCCGTGTTAAACTTCGAGGTGGAAGAATCCGCGGTGGTTGGAAGAATTGAGCTAACTTTGTCGCGTGAAGAGCTTGTTCGAAATCATGCAGGATTATCACGTGACAAGTTGGTTGTTTTGGAAAGCACTTATGCGTGTTTTTGCGTGGATTCTTGTGATATGATCTTTGGACTGTGAGGCTTGTTGGCGTAGGCGACTCCTCCCGGTGAGGGAAGTGCTTGAGGGGAAGGAGAGGACTCTGGAAGGAACCCTGTAGCTGTAGATCCCGGAGACTTCCGGTCCGGTCATTTCCTGTAACCCAAGGTAAGAGGCCCAGAAGAATTTGTCTAGGTGGCGAGGTGCACTCTCTGCGGGGTGGGGCATGTGTGTGGGGAATGAGGGTGTGTGGGCAGTGGGCGTGGGAGTTTCCTGGGAGAGTTTCTTCCTGGTGAAGGTGTATGTAATTGTCTTCCTGTGAAACCTCGACTGAGTTTAGATTCCCTTGCCTTGGGAGGGTGGAGCTACCGGTCCATTTCGGGGGTGACCCTCTTGTTGAGCTGGCCGAGCGATTGTGGTCTAAAATTTTAGAGAGGGATTAGGTAGGCACACGCAGTTGGTGATTTCTGACTATTAAAGATAAGTATATACGAATTATGCTTTAATCATGTTGAGCATGATTTCTCTGTTTATGTATCATGTTTCCGCTATGTAAATGAATTTGTTGTTGAATACTATGGTTTGCTTAATTGCGGGAGTGAATTATATATTTGACTCACGAGTTTTATGTGTTTAATTCTGGTTAAATTCATTTGTTTTACATCCATGTAACGAATGATATGCGTAAGAGGTTGGGTGAACCAGGGTAGTGAAATGCACCTCTGAAACCCTTTACAGAAATGATATATATTAGAATGGGTAGTTATCTTTGAAGCAATGTCACTATGCTTAGAATCAATGAAAACTTAGTGAAGAAAAAGAGTGAAGAGTTTGAATTGGATTGGTAATAAATCAATTGCAGGAGTGAATTATATATTTGACTCTGAGTTTTATGTGTTTAATTCTGGTTAAATGCATTTGTTTTTACATCCATGTAACGAATGATGTGCGTAAGAGGTTGGGTGAACCTGGGTAGTGTAAAAGGGTACACTACAGAAACCCTTTGCAAGAAATGATATATATTAGGAAATGGGTAGTTATCTTTGAAGCAATGTCACTATGCTTAGAATCAATGAAAACTTAGTGAAGAAAAAGAGTGAAGAGTTTGAATTGGATTGGTAATAAATCGGGAGAAAATGGGAAGTACAAAAAAACAAAGATATACATATATTTTGAATTTAAAAGAAAAAAAACAGTTTTCATTGATATTCAATAAATATGTGTCCATACAATGCACAATATCAATAGATGTAAAAAATTTGAAGGATGAATAGGTATCTCATACATGATATGAGATACAAAATGACCCAAGTTGAGAGATATAAGCATTTGATTATAAAAGTTAATTAAATATTGAATACTAAATAGTAAAAAAACTAAAATGCATTTTTTGCCATGTCTTGGGTTGCTTGACCCTCAAGGTTCACTAAGTGCTCAAGGAGAAAAAGAGGACACTTCTCTAGTTGAAGCTAATTTGATGTAGGATCTAGCTCTTCTAGGTCAATTGATGAATGAGCCAAACTTGTCATCATCATGAAACATTGAAATATGAATTAAACTTTAAAGTTTAAATCAATCCTTCAAATTTAAATGCTTAAGCCTTAGATAAACTGAGACAAGTCTCGTGTTTTTCAGTGTCTCACCTTGTATTTCCCTGTTGTGAAGTCGAAGATTGTAATGGACAGATACAAGGTCATTTAAGTTCTTTTGTGTTAATTTGTTGTGCTTCTTGGAGTGTATTGTCTCAAACATGCTCCAATTGCACTCTCAACTTGAAGTAATAAATCTTGATTTAAGATTTGTGATTCAGGTGCATTGATTGCCAAAGGTTCATATGCATGTAGGGGAGTGAAGTTGAAGAATGGTTGATGAAGCATGCATGAGAAAATGTTTCCTAGAGAATCGACAAATACAACCACTGACAACCCATGTATTCTAATAGATGGTAACTTTTTTATATGGACTTCAACAATGTTTATGTTTTGCAGGTACAAGATGAAAAATCGAAAAAGATCGTGAATGAAGAATGAAGAAAACCAAAAAGCATAGAAGATGAAGATGAAACCACTTCAAACTACAAGTGAAAACATAAATGATTAAAGTGAAAACATAAATGATTGGATGATGAATCGATCAAGCGATATAGTGGAGATAATTGACTTGGAAATAATGGAGATGTTAGCTAGTTGTTAGCACCAGTAATAAGCGCGGGTTGTAAGTGCTAGTTAGAAGAGTCAGTTCTTAGTTAAGAGTCAGTTGTCTAGTTGTCTTTTGCTTTGCATGTAGCCGACTCGCGAGAGTCTTTTCCTATATAAGGATGTAATCCGTCTTCATTTAATACTGTGAAGTGAGCGTAGCCTCAC
>SNQJ01S0060711.1:6825-23846 GCA_010110895.2 Picea sitchensis | reverse complement strand
GATGATCTATCTTCTACCAGTATTTTCTGAATCAGATTCTGAATCATGGTTTATAAAAAGCCAAAAGGTTTGTGGGTCCTGATGGGAATAGTTGATACGTCAACTCCTCGGGGGCGTAACTTTTGCATACGATCTTTGTTTGGGGCGCTCGATACACCATTGGAAATGTCTAACAGATAAGAACGACTTTCGACTAGCACAAGCAAGTGCCTCTAGCAGTAGTTTGGGCCCCAAATCCCCAAAAAACGTCGTTTAGGGCCTCAAAACGGCCCTGGAAGCTTGGGACCCGAAAAACTGCTAAGGTGGAAAACTATTTTTCGAGCCAGTGGAATAGGTGGGTGGCCACTGATATCCACCTGGATCACAAAGGTTCATATGTGTGGGGGGGAGTGAAAATATTGAAGAATGGTTGATGAACCATGTACAAGAAAATGTTTCCTAGAGAACCGACAGATACACCGACTAACAACCCATGTATTATAGTGGATGGTAACTTTTTTATATGGACTTCAACAATGTTTATTTTTGCAGGTACAAGACGAAAAATTGAAGAAGATTGAGGATGAAGAATGAAGAAAACCAAAGAGCATAGGCAAGGAAGATGAAGATGAGAATAGTGAAAAGAGAAATGATTAGATCACAAGTATTCGTTAAGGGGAAGTAAGAAGGAATGAATCATATTTGTGATCACGAATAATGTCTAAATAATATGATGGATTTTTAATAATGTGGACCAATTCTAGAAGTCTACGTAAGAATGAGAGATGAGGAGAAATGAGAGAAGTCGGGAATGAAGTTCTATTGAAATATTCATGGAGATATTGTGGAAATAGTTATGGAGATGGTTTGAACTAAATATCTAATTATGACATAGTTGTTATGGTCACCTATAGTTATATAAATGAACCATCTATACAATAGATATACACATGGGAAAATGAGGGGTCTGGGGCTAGGGTTTCCTCAGCCGCAAACCCCTCTCTCTTCTGGATCGATTCCTTGCTTTCGCCGGTATTTTTCCTCCTCTCAGTGGCTACGAAGCCAAGTCGACCTCGGCTCTGGTTTCCCTGAAGTGCTCACATTTGGTCTGTTGATGCGGCGGTTGTTGGAGATCTGTTTTTCTTGTTTGTTGTAGTTCGGATGTGCTAGGGTTTCTTCCAGGCTCAAGTCATCGGTCACGTGGGTCTCATATTTTTTATTTTCAGAGTGGATCCAATGTATTTTTCGGGCTTCCTATGGTGCAGTCGTGGAGGTTATTGTTTTATTGGGATGATCTCCATAGTTTCGGTGTTATTGTAGCTGGTTTTTGGCTTCTCCTGTGGTTGGGCTTGGTTGATCCTCAAAGGTTCTCTCTTGTTGGTGGTTGCGCCCTCCCGTGGGAGGATCTGGATTTTTCGTTGTTTTCTCAACTTTTTTTGGTTTGATGTTATTGGACTTGGGTGCGATGTCCATGATTCGGTGCCTCACAAAGGATTTTTCTCCATTTTATGCTCCAGATCCGATCTTTTGACAATTGATCTGTAGTTCACACGGTTCCAGTCTAATGTTGTTGTAGCCATTTGAGTGTGTGGAGGTTTCAAGCCGATTCACTACTGTTGGTTTGTTCAGGGCCTGATGCAAAGTCATGGTTTTTCTCGAAGCTTTGGTGGCTAGGGGGTCTCTGCACTCCTCATGGGTTCTGGAGTTTTGTGTAGTGAATGTTGGGGTTTCTAAACATGAGGGATGAGATCAACTTTTTGTTGCTCCCTTACACGATTATGGAAGTTGTCAATTGGTTAACTTGGCAATTGTTGATTTATGTGACAGTGGTGGGTTTTGGGAAGTGGCCCAACTAGTTCATAAGAGGCAATGGTTAGTAAGAGGTAAATCAATCACAATTTCAATGTCGATCTTACCTTTTTTAGTGTTTCATTTAACATAAAAAGGAGAGCTTCTCCTACTTTGATTGAGTCAAAATCTATGTGTGATTGTTAGAAAAATCAATGTTCTCATCCTCTTCTTACCAAAAATTCATTCTCTATGTTTTTTGTATTAGGTGTGGAATTGTTATCAAGACACTTCACCCAATACTCAAATATTTAACACTCATCCTCTCTATGTGGTTGCCTACAAGGTTTACAACAATACTTAGAAGTGCATTGAACCACATTATTATAGGAAACCTATTGAGGAGGATTCTTTTCTTTTTCTTGAGGGTCAGGGCTCCATTGCTACTAAAATGGATGGTTAGGCACACATGGATTCTAGTAGTTCATTTGAGACTTAACCACGTGATCACTAAGGCACCGAATAATGGTAGTCAAATTAATTATTTTCTCAAAAATATTTGTAAACATGTCATTAGAAGAGTTCCCTGTATGGATGGATAGAGGAGGTTCCCTTCTTTCATAATGTGAATCTTGAACCTCTCACTTTTGTAGATCAAAAGCAATGGGCTTCCCTATTGCCAAGCAATTTTTGTCCAAAGCCAACACTATTTTGAACATTGGTGTTAAACCATTTGAGTTCTTCTTTCTTACCATAAAATTAAAATCAGTGGAAAAAGCCTTAGAGTAGATAACAAGAAGTTTTTCATTAGGCCTAACATCAATAGGGATATTTCTATAGGCATTTTCAAATCTTTCATTAGACTCTTATATGGATTCATTTTCTTTCTCATTCAAGTGAATGAACTCAACAAGCAGAAAATGAGCATCTTTGTTTTCACCCCAATAAAAAGAAAGGCATATTTGAAATTATTCCAATCATTAATAGCATTAGGATCCAAATTATTAAACCATTGCCTAGCAGTAGTTTCTAAATATTGAACAACACCATAATCAATGATGAAACTGTCAAATTGCTCCAAATTTTCCTTCACAAGAATGGCATTGGTCTTGTTGAACTTAGGAAGGTACTTCTAATATCATTCATTAGGAATATCATGGGGATGGCCTTATATGGCAGTGATATCCAGAGGGTACTAAGACATACGAATTAAAGGGGAAATCACTGCACTCCACTATGAAATTGATGAACTCAAAACATAAACTACAAGTATTGAAGAAATGAAAGAAACAAAGGAAATTGCACTCTTGTCAACTATAGCAACCGATTGCTTAGATGTGATCCATGAGTGCCAAAACCATTACTCAAGGTTGTTAGTGAATTGCAAGAGTGATTGATTAGGATCATACCATGAGGATCCCTTGTGTGACCTTGATGGAGTTTCCAGATGGATACTTTGAAAGAAAACAAAACACCCACCAATGTCATTGTAGCCTCTAACTAATAATCTAAAAGAGTTTAAGCCCACTCCCCAACAATGGTGCCAAAAATGTTATCTCTCGAAATGTTCCTTATAATATGCCACAAACTCACAAGGGATTTTAGGTATAACACTTAGGGAAACAACTCACATTGTCACTTTAGTTGGTTCCTCTCACTTCGGGCTAGTGCGTGCTAGAAATAAGGGGGTATCTTTAATGAAATCTAAGGCTAGAACATCATCATCATGATCATCATCATCATCATCATCATCATCATCATCATCATCATCATCATAATAATAATAATAATAATAATAATAATAATAATAATATATTTTTAAGGTCACAACAAAGCTAAACACCAAATTGGTGTATGAGACCCCCTTGTTTGTGGGACAAGGGACCCCCTCCATACAGGGATTTGACTGCTAAAGTATACAAAGTATATCATAAAGCAAGGCATTAAACCTTAAAATAATTCACTAATATATGAAGGAATAGAGATTTAATTATGAAATCAATTAATTGGGGTGCAAATAAACACTTAGATGAATCAACTAAAGCAAGAACGTGTGCAACTTTGATGCAAAAGAGTTCAAATATGTAATGATAAGTTGCATATATGAACTAAAAAACACTTAGAAATTATGGATTAAAGGTTCGAGACAACAATAAATGCTTCCCAAGGTTGACTAATGCCTTGATAAATTGGGTGAAGGAAAGAGAGAAATATGCAATAGAGCTAATTATGCCTACTCTTGTAGACAATAGATATCACAATGAAAGGTATCCAACAAAAGCATTATCACAAATACACACTGTCCATATCAAATGGTGAATTTGATAACCAAAGGAAAATTACCAGTGTCAAAATATTTCCAACAATGACAAAACTCTAAGATAAGTGCTCCAAATTCTCATAATATCATTGTTATACACATACTGCTAACTCCTCAAAATGACCTAAAATGTAGTGTCCCCATTGCTTAAGTGTGTGCACAACAACATACACTTTGCTTTCATAATTCAAATACTCACAAACAATATCATTGAATGTTTTGTAATGGAATGCTACTTGGTGACCAGCTTAAGTGATCATGGCTCCCATAACATAGTTTGAGGCATCAATCTGTATTTCAAATGGCTAATGTAAATTAGGTAGAGTGAGCACTAGAGTTGTACAAAGCTTGTCTTTAGGTTGCTCAAAATCCTGTTGTTGTGGTCATTTCCATTCGAATTTTTTATTTTCACCTCCCTTCATCATATGAATCATTGGATAAGAAATGTGGCTTAATCCTAACAATAATTTGTGATTAAAAAACTACTAAGCCAAGGAAACTCTTTAAACCATGAATGTCTCTTGAAGTGGGCCAATCCTGTTAGAATGTGCTCGTTTAACCATAGACAATATCACTATTGTCACCCAACCATAGGCCGAAGCCACCCCCAAGCACCTTGACCTTGATAGAGAGAAGAGTCCTTGTAGCAAACCAATAGCCAAGCAAGGCTAATGCACCAAGCAAGAAGTAACCAAAGCCAATTAGAGAGTCTAACCCAGAAATATAGAAACAATAGACTTCAGAATTGGCGGTAGCACCTTCTCCAAGACTTGTGCACAAGACTACCAAACCACAGTGCACACAAGACTGCCAAACTGCTTGCGCACAAGACTGTCAAACTGCGATTCTGAGAATTGTGTGTAAAGTGAAGACTGGCGCCCTGTATTTATACTCGCTCTGGCAGACTTCCTGGGCCAAATTCTCATTCTGGGTACTAATTAATTCATATTAATTATCTCTCTTAGCCGACAACTCTTCTAGGGTTACATTCACTTATTTTGTTGCTTCCAGAATATTCTAATCTTTTCAAAGGTCACAATGGAGGTTGATACCTCCTGAAGATACCATAATATCAACATTCCCTCCTAGCTAGGGAGGTATAACTGATAATGGTCTTGAGCACAAACAAACCATTCAACTGGTAGCATCACGAGCACCGTCATTATTATCCAACTAGATAATCTCCATGACAACTAGTACAATGTCAACTGATAGAACACAATTGTGTTTATCCATAGTAGTACACAACTACTCAATCCATGACACATAGTCACAAACAGTGGGACATATCCACCACAGTAGCATACCTCTATTATCTGGAGACATGCAGTCTCCATCATATCAACTGATATCAACCTGCACAGAAACAATGTTATGATATAAACTGAGTCATCTGGGCCATTCTTCCACTCACATCTGTGAGATCTGGAAGAGAATCTGCCTTCAGAGTAGAACATCAATGATGGGCTATCTGGACTATTCTTCTCAAGCAAGGAAGAATAACTGTCATGATTTCTTAGCCTGGACCATTCCCTATCCGGGCCATTCCTCCAGCACTAAAACAAAGTGCAACCTGGAGAGAATGAGTCTGCCCTAGGGAATGTCTGTCCTTGATTGTTGAACCTGGACCATTCACCTATCTAGGCCATTCTTCTGGCACTAAACAAAGTACAACCTGGAGAGAATGGATCTACCCTAGGGAATGACTGTCCAGACCATTTTCTAAGGAAATGATTGTCCTGCACCAACCTCCAAAATGGACCATTCTTCGAAATTGCTCACAAATGTGAGCTTCAAAAGAATGATTGTCCGGCGAGGCAAACCAATCTTCTTGACCACTAATAAAAGAGACCGTCAAGAAGAGATATTATCCTAGACCATTCCCCATGTTAACCACAATGGGAAATCATTGTCTATGGTACATCAACAATCCATTGAACCATTTTCATTACGAAAATGACCGTTCGATTTGGACCATTTTCCGAACTGGAAAATGCCTGTCCATCAGAAATCTCAAACCACTTTCCGAACTGGAAAGGAACTGCCCAAGTTGGACCATTTTTCAAACTTGAAAATGATTGTCCTCAATTCAATGATATGTCAGTGCTCCCTCCCAACTTGGAGAGTCATTTCTTCCCTTTCAGCTAAGGGAGTTATTTCCACGATCCCCAATTTGTCTCAGAAATATGCAAACTTTATTCTGGACAGAGGCTTTGTCAGGATATCTGTTGTCTTCTCATCTGTGGGGATATACTGGAGCTTTACTTCTCCTTCCTGGACTTTATCTCTAATAAAGTAGTATTTGATCTCAATGTGTTTCAATTGTTCATGAAACACTGGGTGTTCTGATAGCCTTATACAACTTTGATTGTCACAGTGTATTATGGTCGAATCTGGAACCTGATCAAATAATCCGGAGATTATCTTTCNTCTAATAAAGTAGTATTTGATCTCAATGTGTTTCAATTGTTCATGAAACACTGGGTGTTCTGATAGCCTTATACAACTTTGATTGTCACAGTGTATTATGGTCGAATCTGGAACCTGATCAAATAATCCGGAGATTATCTTTCTCAACCATATTGCTTATGTACTTGCCTCACATGTTGCGATATATTCTACTTATGCTATGCTGAGTGTGACAAACTTATGTTTCCTGTTGCCCTAAGATATCATAGCGGAGCCCAAGATGAAACACATCCCTGAAGTACTCTTTATGTCTTTTGCACTTCCTGCCCAATCTGAATCTGTGAATCCATGAAGTTGTATGTCACTAGATGTGGTATATATTAAACCATAGTTTTGTGTCCCACAAATATATCTTAGAATATGCTTTGCAGTTGTCCAATGTTCATGTCTAGGTTCCACCTGAAACTGGCTTAGTGTGTTCACGGTAAAGCAAATGTCTAGTTGAGTAGTTACCAAATACATGAATGACCCAATCAATGGTCGATATAGTGATGGATCTACTGGATTAGAATCTGAGTCTCTTACTTTTCTTATATCTGTGGTCATAGGAGTGTCGATGGATTTTCAATCCATCATTCCAAACTTCTGAAGAATCTTTATTGCATACTTTCCTTGTCCAAGGAATACTTCACCACACTTCTACCATACTTCTAGTCCCAAGTAATAATGCATGAGACCAAGATCTTTCATGTCAAACTCAGAAGCTAGTTCCTTTTTACACTAGATGATGAGAAACTCTTCACCTATTAGGAATAGATCGTCGACATATAGCAGTAGAATCACAGGTGCATTGTTCACGACTTTTTAGTAAAGATTTGGATCTACATGACTTTTGGAGAAACCAAGTCTCATTAGATAGTTGTCTATTTTGGCATACCAAGCTCTTGGAGCTTGCTTGAGTCCATATAAATCTTTCTTTAGTCTGCAAACATGAGTGTCTCTGAAATGTACTTCAAACCCTTGAGGTTGTTCAATGTATGCTTCTTCTTTGATTTCTCCATTGAGGAAAGTTGTCTTTACATCCATCTGATGTAAACTCCATCCCATGGAAGCGGCAAGAGACAACATAGCTCTAATGGAAGTATATCTGGAAACTGGAGCAAATGTTTCGTCACAGTATTCTCCCTCCTTCTAGGAGAACTCTCTAGCTACGAACCTTGATTTATATTTGTCCACGCTTTCGTCTGCTACATGTTTGATCTTATATACCCATTTTGAAGTTACTACTGAGTTTTCTTTAGGTCTAGGCACAATTTTCCATACATCATTTTTCATGATGGACTGGTGTTCTTCTGTCATGGCTTATTTCCATTGTTTCTTCTGAACTGCCTCTTCAAACATGGTAGGTTCTTTGTCTAGAATCTTTGTCATGCATGTTGCATAGCTGGAGAATCTTTTGGGCTTCTTACTTTTTCTTAAGGTCCCACTTGGGGCCTTGAGTCTTTCTGCTTCTTGTAGGGTAGCTTCAAGATAAGATGGTTGTTTATTGATCTTAGGTATAGTGTCTAAATCAATGGTCTCACATGGTTGCATCAGATGATCAAGTTGTTCCTTTTCTTCATTCTGGTTTTCTAGAAGACATGTGCCTTCTTCAATAGGCTCTTCATACTCTTCTTCTTCTATAGTTTCTTCTATGGATTTCTTGAAAGACATATTTTCATTGAAGGTCACGTCTCTACTGACTTCAATCTTATGTTGTTCCAGGATATAGATTCTATAAGCCTTGGATGATTCACTATATCCCATGAATATGCCCTTCTTTCCTGAGGGTTCAAATTTATTCCTTTTATCCTTGGGAATGTGAAAGTAAATAGGGCATCCAAAGATTCTTAAGTTTTCTACATTAGGTTTCTTTCCTAAGAAGGCTTCTTCTGGAGTCATGTCCTCCAATGTACGGTGAGGACTTTTGTTTTGAACATATATTGTTGGCATGGCTTCTTCTCCCCATAAGAACATAGATAAACCTTGACCGTTTAGTAGTGCCTTCACGGTTTCTTCAATAGATCTTTTCTTTCTTTCTGATACACCATTTTGTTGAGGATTATGAGGAACAGTCAGCTCCCTCCTAATCCTTGTCGATTTCAAAAGACAACGAATTCCTTTGATATGTATTCTCCTCCATTATTTGTTCTCAAGGTCTTGATTTTCTTGTTTGTGAGGTTCTTTTCTTTGCTTTGAATTCTTGAAACTTGTTGAATACTTCGTCCTTTTTCTTCAAGAGATATAACCAAGTCTTTCTTGAGTAATGATCTATGAAGATTACATAGTAGAGAGAACCTCCTAGAGATTTGACTGGCATCAGACCGCAAACATTTGGATGGATTAGATCTAGAATCTCCTTAGATCTATTGTTGTTGCTTGGGAATGGTTTCTTGATATTCTTTCCAAGAGCACATCCTTTGCAGATTCCTTCATGCGTAGACTGTAGTTCTGGTATTCCTTCAACCATATTTTTGAGAAAAGGCAATGCTTGATAGTTAATATGAGTGGACCTTCTATGCCAAAGTTCATTTGGATTGACTTCATCATGTACAAGAGCTTCTTCATTTTGTTCTAGTAGTCTATATAGATTTCCTTCACGAGTTCCAATAACCCTAGCATTCTCTATGCTGGAGTCTTTGTGCCAAGATAACACTTTTCCATCTACGAAAGCTATCATGTTTCCTTTGTCTTCTAGGAAAGATATGGATACAAGATTCTTTTCTAAACTAGGTACATATAAGACATTGCTCAAATGAACATTGTTACCTATTTTCAACTTGACGGAGGCTTGTCCAAATCCTTCAACTGGGTAAGTGGTTTTGTCTCCAAGCTCTACCTTGTACGATGTCTTCATTTCATTTAGATTTGAGAGTCTGGAGTGATCTCCCGTCATATGCCTAGAAGCTCCACTATGAATTATCCACATGTCATCTTCAATCGTTTCTGTGAGTGTTGAGTAGTGTAGATGACTAGTCTTTTCATTCATGACTTCGGTTGACTGATGATTGGTCACGCTTTGATCCAAAACTTCAAAATTGATGTTTTTGCCTTCTGAGAGTGCCAAGAGGTGCGTTGGACTAGGTCGCACTTGAATACCTTCTTCTTGAGCGAGATGTTCCATCATAAGGTGTTGGATCGGGGTTTTAGGGTTTCTGCAACTGCACCTGCTAGTAACCCTAGCGACAGTGTTTTGGAAGTTGCTCCTGTTAGTAAACCCTAGCGGAAGCTCTTCAACGAGATTAGTATCCTAATGGCTATGCTTCCTTCCAGCGGTTAGAATGAATAAAGGAGGAATGGGCCCATAACCTATTAGAATGTGCTCATTTAACCATAGACAATATCACTATTGTCACCCAACCATAGGCTGAAGCCACCCCTGAGCACCTTGACCTTGACAGAGAGAATAATCCTGGTAGAAAGCCAATAGCCAAGAAAGGATAATGCACCAAGCAAGAAGTAACCAAAGTTTATCAGAGAGTCCTACCCAGAAATATAGAAACAATAGACTTCAAAAATGGCGGCAACACCTTCTCCAGGACTTGTGCACAAGACTGTCAAACTGCAGTGCGCACAAGACTGTCAAATTGTGATTCTAATAATTGTGTGTAAAGTGAAGACCGACGCCCTGTATTTATACTAGCTCTAGAAGACTTCTTGGGTCGACTTCTCATTCTGGGTACTAATTAATTCATATTAATTATCTCTCTTAGCCAACAACTCTTCTAGGGTTACATTCACTTCTTTTCTTGATTCCAGAATATTCTAAGCTTGTCAAAGGTCACAATGGAGGTTGATACCTCCCGAAGCTACCATAATATCAACAAATCCTTGATGAATTGAATTTTCTATAGGTTGACTTAAATGCCTACAGATTCAATCACATAATTTGGATACTTGATACTCTTCATAAAAAAAAAAAACTTATCCAAGTTTATGTTGTGTAAGAGTGAACTAAGCTCTTGTTATAGCTATTGAAAATTCTCTTCACATGATATATGATAAATCAATGTATCATATAAGTAGACAATTACATGTTTCCCTCAAAAAGGTCAAAGAACATCATTCATGGGCCTCGTAAAGGTATCAAGTGCATTTGTTAGACCAAAAGGAATGGTAACCATTCAAATAGAACTTCCTTGGTTTTGAAAGAAATTTTCTAAACATCACAAGACTCTATGAGGATTTGATGATATCCCAACATGAGGTCAATTTTGGTAAATAACTTAACATCCTTCAACTAATCAAGTAGATCATATATCCTAGGAAGAGGATACATGTTCTTCACTAAGATATTATTGAGATCCCTATAGTCAATGCACATATGCCATGTCCTAGATTTCTTAGGAACTAGGAGTATTCGATTGCCACAAGGAGAAGAGCTATATTGAATATGCCATTTTTCAATTAATTTTTGAATTTGTCTATGAATTTATTCATTCTCTAAAACAAACCTTCTATAAATAGATTCATTAAGTAATGAAAACCTTAGAACAAGATATATGGAGTGTTTTACCTGACAATGTAGTAGTACTATAGTTAGATCCTTGAACACATATTTATATTCTTCAATTACTATGTCAACTTGCTACCATTAAAGTCAAGAGTGTTGGTTGATGAAGAGTCAACTAGTTGATGTGATGTTCTTGGTATGTTGAGGCTTAATCGTCAACATAAATTTCTGACCATGGTAGATCAACTTTCTTACTTTCTCAAGCTAAAACCAAATATACTATAGACTTGGGTCRACATTCAAGAATCCCATACAATTATTGTTTGATATTGTAACACCCTAATTTTGATCCTCAGATTAGCAATGTATATTTMTGTATATGATGAATGGTTGAGAACCACATGATGTAATATGTATATATTGTACATTTAAGGTTAATAATAATAAAAATGCATCAATAGCTACAAACAGAGAATTACAAAAACATAGGGGGGCTATGATTCCACAAGAGAGTCAAGAAAGGGGGCTTAGGGGGCTCAAAGGAGCCAAAGTCAAATAATATCATTTTATTTATAGCCTAAAGTCTTTTGATTATGTCATGCTAAGTCATACCAACCTTGGAGTTAGTGGGGGAAGTGAGGCACATGGGCTTCTTGGGGAAACAGGTGGTGAATTATGCACATGCAGATATATTCCATGTATTTTGGTTATGCAAGGGAGAATTGTCCATCATTCATCTTCCCAAAGGTTATTTGGAGAGCCTGTGTTTCCATGGTTGTAATATAATAATGGGTATGGTTGTTATAAAACTACGGGGAATTGATGTCCATGTGTAGGGGAAACTACTTCCATTAAGAAACTCCATTACAATTGACAATTCCTGGAGTCCCTGGCGAAGATATTTCCTAGCCAACCTACATTGGATCTTTGAAGGGAAGTGGGATAGGCCAAGGGACTACGTAACAAAGAAATGGATCCCATTCCTTGGGTTGTTCAGGATGAAATGGAAAGAGAGTTGGTGGATTGGAATTGGTTTGAGAGTTTACAACTTGTGATAAATAAGAAATTGGCTTGTGTGAGAGGATTAGAGCCAGCCATAGGAAGAGTTCAGCCTTGTGGACTTGTAACCTTGGCTCAAGGGTGGCCCTGATGAAAAAATATTGCAGGCAACAAAGAGCCTAAGGTTGGATAGAATGTCCTTCGTTTGCAACCAATTGGTGTTTAACTTCAAAAAGATAAGTGTTATGGCTTATTTATGATTATGTTGAATTTAATGAAGTTTATGTTACTCATTTATTGTTGTTTTGTTTACATGAATAAGTTGCATCTGTAATATTGAATGATTATTTATATTTGCATAAGCATGCTTTTCATGTTGCATGCAATAATTAATAAATAACAAGTGAGTAAGGAAATATTCTATCATATCTAACAGAGCATAATTCTATGTTGGTGGTAATGAAATTTGGTGTACCCCACCACCTCAACAGTGTTATAGGGGTGGCTAGGTATGTTACAGATATTGACAATCACCTTTTGTGATCAAGACTAGTAACTGACATCTCTTTCCATTTGAATGTTGTAATGGTGCTCTAGCTAGATCCTCGAACACATCTTTGTAATCTTTAATTACGATGTTGACTTGATATGACTAAATTCAAGAGTGTTGGTCAGTAAAAAGTCAACTAGTTGCTATGATATTACTGGTATGTTGAGGCTTAATCATCATGTCATGTCTATCCCATAAGTATGGTTTTCCAAATAGTACATTAGCTACTGAGAGTGGTATTACATCAGAAAGCACTCCATCCTTGAAATAATTGATAAAATATGTTAGAGTTCATTATTGGGCGATTCTAGGTTCTTGTCCTTTCATCCAATCAATATCATAAGGTTGCAAATGTAGAGTTGTAACAAGGCCCAATTTCATCATAATGTCTTTAGAGACAAAATTTTGACTACCATTATCCACAATTAGATGCAATGGTCTATCTTTCACCCATACAATTAGATGTAATGGTTTGTCTTTCACCCATATCTATATATGGAGTAGTCTCTATATTTCCTCTTCATCAATGATGGTTGATTTTGTTAGGGATATCAAGGAAGAGTGGGATCAAAGTCAATTCCTCAAGATCAAATTCTACCATAGATTTACCTTTAACACCAATCTAATGTGGATATGGACCTACATTGAAAGTAGACATTTGTGACAAAAATGTCTTTCGAGCGTTGCATTATTATTTTGCGTGGCTTGTTTGGTTGTCGACTCCACACTATTTGAGATGTAAGGTGCCTTTTTCTACTATAGTTATATTGCAATATTGTCTATGAGTGTAGCAGTGGAGCAATCAATGCCAACATTGTCTCCATGCAACAAATGTTGCTCATTATGACATTTTCTTGCAACATGTATTTTTCTTTCATGGTGATTTGATTCTCCATTAAATGACAACAATGTAAATGACCAACAACATTTTGGAGGATCATTCGAAAGCACTTACATGGATGACAAGTGGCTCTTCAATTTTTATTAAAAGAAAACATTTTTCACAAGGCCAAATGAAGGCTCTGGTACCACTTGGCATCAAACGACATTGRATTTTTAGAAATAATGCATAAAAGAAATGTGTTTTTCAAATATATATCAAAATCCTTCAAATAAATGATGCTCATACAATTCAGAAAAGTACAAATTATAGAGATATGTGGGAAACACAATTCAACAACATAGCTTCAAGGATTTGCTCAATCGGTTGGTACCATTGTCGCAAGGACATTGTCAATAACCCAGTGTGTTGTGCAGGTCCTCGGTTCAATTCCCATAAGTTTAAGTGCCTTAAGTATATGACCATGCTTTACACTATGTACCATCCTCTAAATTGGGGGAAGTACCCGAGACTTTCTCGAGGATTTATTTCTAAGGAAACAAAATAATATAGTAATAATAATATTATTAATTTTGAGGGTTAGCTCAATGAGTTGGTGCCATTGTTGCCAACATGTTGTTGATAATCCAATGCATTGTATCGGTCCTCAATTCCATTCCACGGGTTCAAGCTCATTATTAATATATTTTTAGTTTTGTAGAACATATCATATTGAACGAACATATGTTTACATCATCATTATAGAGAACGATTATTGGGTTTCTAGTCATTGAGAAATAGAAAATAACTGTCCAAAAACATTGTTCAAGTAATTTATGAAATAAGAGATGAAATAACTAATCATAAGAGTGGTTATAAGGGCATGCATTATGTTCGTAAAATGGGTAAAGTCAAGTCAACATATGGAATCTGCATAGTTATGCCACAATAACGAAAAATCAACTCCATCATGGAGTGGATATTTATAATAATAATCTAATTTTAAGGTCGCAACCAAGCCAGACACCAAATTGATGTATGAGACCCTCTTGTTTGTGGGATAAGGGACCCCCTCCATGCAACAATTTGACTCCTAAAGTCTACATAGGTATTTTCAATGACCACTTTATTTGTTAGATTGTGCATGTCCAATCAAAAACAAGTAAATACATAACCAATTCCATATTAGCATAAATAAATATTGATTCTCCATCCAAAACTCTCCAACCATGTTGATATTGCAGGAGTCTAAAAAGCACGGAGTTACATTTGAGCCCTGAGTTTCGCAAGCATAGAATCAAAATCAATGTCTACAAATAAATTTTAATTTTGATTTATAGGGTTATGCTATTAGCCTGATATGCCTCTTTGCTACATCTTGGTAATGTCCCCATTTTTGGACATTATTATGTTACATAGTGTTATGCCTACCAAAGTAGCCAGATGAGGGTGATAGGGAGTTCAAGAGATATTGAGGGTTTTTATTGGGCCCAACTTGCAACGTTCATCATATTTCATCATCAGGATCCATTCCACAGAGCTTGGTTTTGGTTTCGTTGCATTCCGACAATTTCCTTAATTTGGAGTTATTATGGGTCATATTTTAATTAATTTCATTAAGAAGGTCATTTTGGGCATAATACTTGGAGAAACCTCTTAGTGTAATAGTTCATCGGAATCGGGAGGAAGAGCAATGCAGGATTAGATGATGAGAAGTGATTTCCAATGGCCAGAAAAGTCATAGGGACGAATAAATCACTTTTTAGAGACAAAAAGGCTAATTAATTAATAAAGTGATTTAATTAAGGAATAATAAAAATAAAGTAAAAGTTACTTGGAGAGAAAAGGTGAACAAGGGGGGATAAAAGAGAGATAGGGGCCTTTATTCTCTCATTATGTTGATTATCATTTTGATGTCTGGTTTCTTGCTAGAGAGCCCATGATACTTGGGGGGTTTGAGGGTTTTGACTGAACAAACCCTAGAGATCAGCTCGGTGGTGAAATATCTCACATTTCCTAATCCAAGCTTGGCCAAGGAGGTGAAAGATTCCCCCCTCACCATTCTACATCAGTTCATATTTTTCTCAGTCAGTCATTGTACAAGCAGGGCATAGATTGCTTGAGCTTCCAGGGGGTTGGGCGCACCATCTTAAGGAGGAAATATTCGATTTGTCTTGTGGAGGTCAGATTTTCATGGAAAGGCTTCTCAGGAATGATTGTCATATCCCTAGCATACTTTTACATCAGTTGATGAAGGGTTTTGTCTTGAATAATTATTTATTTCTTCAAGAGGGCGCATTGGATGAAGGAGGGCGCATTATTTCTTGAGGAGAACATGAGAGAGAGGGTTTTCTCAGGGGGTTTAGCCCCAAAATTGTTCCACAAGTTATATATTGGTCCCGATCTACAGTTTGACAGTATTTCTAGGAGATTTGGAGGCCAACTTCAAGGAGGCCGAAATCTTAGTCTATTACAGTCAGTGAGGGCGCATTTTGCTAGAGAAGACAATCACCTACAACAAGGAAAAATGTTGGAACTTGGAGATCTTTTGTATTCAGATTGGGAGGGATTTTGGAAGCCAATATATTCATATTCTATTTTATGTTGGAGGCATGATCAACCACACTTATTATTATTCTATCTATGATCCAGATCTTCTCTACTATTGTATGGAGGTTAGTTATCTATAATTAATAAAATCAAATCTGAGGTATTTGTGGCTATATATTGTGTTGCATCTTGTTGTGTATCCATTGTTGTTATACATCTATCATTTACTTGCTACAAACACAATCAAAACCATAATAATAAACCCTAGCACAACTCAAGAAGAAAAATATGCAAAGTGTTTGACGAAACACCACACCCAGAAAACACATAAAACCCTCAATGTTCCAAGCAATATTGGTTGGGAACATTACAATTGTATCAAAGAAAATTTTATTCTCCAGCCTATGATAAACATTGATGATCTAGAGGAGAGATGGATTTTGGAGAAGATATCATATATTGTAATGAGGAATATTGCGCCCTTAGTGAGACATTCAGGGCTCAAGTAACATTCCAACAATTTGTATCCATCAAAAATCCTAGGTGGAGCAAAGATAAGGTTACACATTGGGTTAAAAGGATGGAAGAAGTCCATTATTAGACCAGCATAGCAAAATAAAACAAGGCCAAAGAAGGAAAAGAGGTAGATACATCACTACCATCTAGTATAAGGAAGGAAGCACATATTGAGCCTACACCCATTAGGAGCAGAGAACTTTGCTACAGTTGCAAAGAGCCTTGGGAGCCAGATCACAGATGCAGGGGTAAAGGGAAAGTGTATTACAATGAGGTACACTATGACAGTGATAAGGATGATGAGTATGAGGATGAGGCCTTAGATGCCTCATTATAGAAGTCATGGGACTCTTGCGCATTTGTTGGATAGTTGGATGGACAAGATGATAGTGCATGTTCTTTAGCTTCCCTATCAGAAAGTGTTGAGGACTCAACACCTCAGCATAGTGGTGACACTTGTGAGGATTAAGATGTGTTAGCACCTTGTATGAGGTCATGCATAGGGGATATTGTTCCTCCCATGGATATGAGTGTGACATAGTCCTTACCTTCTCGAACATTTATGTTAGACATGACACATGAGGATATTAGTGACAAT
>SNQJ01S0060710.1:15541-41416 GCA_010110895.2 Picea sitchensis | reverse complement strand
GAGTATAGATACCGACACATATACCTGGTATATATATCGACATATACTAGGTATATGTGTCAATATATCTACTCAGTATATATATCGATATGTATACTAGGTATATATGTCGGTATATATACTTGTATATATACTAGGTATATATGTTGGTATATATACCTAGTATATATACCGATATATATACCGATATATATACTGAGTATATATACTGGTATATATATTGAGTATATATACCGACACAAATACCTAGTATATGTCAATATATCTACTATGTATATGTGTCGATATATATACTCAGTATGTGAATTGTTCTTCAAACACACATAATTCTTTCCCTTTAAGGGATTCCATCACTGCCTCTGTGAACTTGGGTGGCTCAGTTCCTATGAGCATACTTCTGCATTAATATAAATGATTAGTATATATACTTAGTATATATACCAGTATATTATTGATTATATATACTAATATATATATTGAGTATATATACCAACACATATACCTAGTATATATATCGACATATACTAGGTATATGTGTCGATATATATACTCAGTATATATATTGGTATATATACTCAGTATATCTATACTAGTATATGTACTTAATATATATACTGGTATATATACTAGGTATATATGTCAGTATATATATCGACATATATACCTAGTATATTTAATGGTATATATATCGAGTATATATACCGGTATATATACTGAGTATATATACCGGTATATATATTGAGTATATATATCGGTATATATACCGACACATACACCTAGCATATGTCGATATATAATATACTAGGTATATGTGTCGGTATATATACTCATGGGAAAGAGGGAGAGAGAAGGGGGGGGAGAGATAAAGGGGGAAAGAGAGAGTTAGAGTGAGAGTTAGGGAGAGAGATAGGTGGAAGAGAGATGGGGAGAGAGAAATGGCAGTATAGAAGGAGGAAGGGAGAGAGGGGCAGAGGGGATGAACACAATCTAGATCTGATGGTTAGGAAAATTCCAGAAGCATCCTCGAAT
Source organism: Picea sitchensis (assembly GCA_010110895.2). Classification (NCBI taxonomy): domain Eukaryota; kingdom Viridiplantae; phylum Streptophyta; class Pinopsida; order Pinales; family Pinaceae; genus Picea; species Picea sitchensis. Next base: position 40,387 of record SNQJ01S0060710.1, on the reverse strand, counting down.
CGAAGGTTCTCGTCACTTCGGGATTCGGAGCTTATTGACACACCACACCTCAAATTCCTCGGAGTGCCTAGTCCCCGGACTCAGGGATATAGCACCATGCATCTCCTGTATATCGATGGTTGAGAGGAATCCCGAAGGATCCTTAGATCCATCGTCCACATCACTTTGCGACTCCAACCTTCGGGATTTTTGACGTTACAACACCCCTATCCTCCGGAAGTGGCCAATGCTAGGCTAACTACATCGTAAATCCGATGGTTGGGATCATAAATCTGACAACCCTAAGGTATCATGTCCACAAGAGTCAAGAACTATAGTTAATGTTGTAACTAGAGGTCGAATGACGAAGTCAATGATGCTATTGGTGCTCCCTTTGTTATACTTAATGTTGAGGTGAAACTACTGCAAGTATGTGGACCACTTTTGATGACATCCATTCTACAATTTTCCTTGTGTCTGCATGAAATACATAGGCTTGTGATCCATATGGATGATTGTCTCCTTCCCTAGAATGTAATGCTTCCATTGGCGGTAGGATTGTATGATGGAATACATTTATTTTCCATAGGTTGGGTACTTACATATGACATATGAGAGTGTCTCACTATGATAGGCCACTTAATGACCATGCTAAGTGAGAATGACACAAAAACCATAATCAAAAGCATCTATTTTAATCTTAAACAAATGTTGCAGATTGGGTAAGGTGAGCACCGGGGATGAGCATAAGTGATGTTTTAGATCATAAGAGGATTTTTTCTATGCTCTTCCCCACACAAATTTGTCTTTGCAACCAACCTTGGTCACTTGGTTGAGATCCCATGCAATATGGGAGCTGAACCCCAATACGAATATGTGATAAAAGTTGGCAAGACCTAAGAAGATTTGAAGCTCAATTAGTGTTGTCAAGGATGGCTAGTCACGAATGAATTGAATATTGGTTGGATCAACATGCACACCATGATCATATACAATGTATCCAAGGTATTGGACCTTGTTCATGTTGAAGGCATTTTTCTAAGTTAGCATATAGCTTGTGTTGCCCCAGAGTGTGGAGGACCTGCTGAATGTGCTGCAAGTGTTCTTCCCAACTATTGTTGAAGACAAGGGTGTCATCCAGATATACAACCACAAAGGAATTGGTTAAAGGTTGCAATATGCCATCCATCAACATCATGAAATTTGTTGAGGAATTTGTCAAGCCAAAGGGCACGACCAACCACTCGAAAATACATTTTTTAGACTTGAAAACAGTCTTCCATACATCATTTTGTTCTATGGGGACCTGGTGGTATCTAGAATTTAGATGAATCTTACTAAAGTACTTGGCCCCCTTGAGCTGGTTGAGAAGGTCGTCAATTCAGGGAATCGAGTACCATTTCCTTACTATGATTTTGTTTAGAGCTCTGTAATAAATACAAAGTTGCGAGGTCCCATATTTCTTCTGTATTATCACAATTGGGATTCCACAAGGTGAGGAGCTTGGTCGAATATTCCCTTTTTGGAGAAGCTCTTGAATTTTAAGTTGACCTTCTTGCATTGCTTAGTTGAGAGAAAAGAAATTGAGGTAGATGGATCTACCTCTGGTATCATGTACAATTGTATTATTGAAAACGTCCATAAAAGAGTCTCAAGTGTGCTCGGCCCCAAATATTTCAGACTCCTGTGTGGAGTGTTTCTCACAGTAAGTCTCTCATGAATGTTTGACATGGGGAAAACCTTTAGGAGCACAAAGGTGATCTTTTCTCGATTGGGAAAACTATTGATAGACAAATAACCTTCTAGTAGATTTAAACAATTTTCCAAAGCATCCACATCTATCTGACCTTCAAATATGGGAATATCAAAATCAACTTGTACCTTGAAGGGGAGACACCTCAAAAGTGGTTTCTTGATGAAGATGCATCTTTTGTTCTCGGAATCCATCAAATTATTTAGGAAAAAATATCCATCATCTTGTTCCTCTATTGTGCAAGGACTTCTGTGAACAATAGCTTATTAGGATCTCTTTCTCCCTCGTCTCTCTTTTCCTCCGCCATGGGAGACCACTGAGGTAGGTGAGGATGGTATTACAAAGGCTCAACTAGTTTGAGTCCCAATTCCTTATACCATGACCTCATTGGGGAGATGCATAGAGAAACAGATAAAGAGCATACCTCTCTAATATCAGTGATCCATATTTATGAGGGAACAAAATTAAACACATAAATAAAACAAAAACATAGAGATATAGTTATACTCAATTTCTATTAAAGAATGCAATATGCAAATACTGTAAAAGAAAATACAGATTGAAATGAACTCGGTGAGTGGTGGTAGCTTATCTTTGAGAAGAGATCTGATGGCTGTGCAAATTCACAAGAATATGATTACAATGAGGTCCAAAGGAATTTTAAACATAAATCATAAATGAGAAAACCCTAAACATACAAAACCATAAACTTAGAAGATGAAGCGCCAAAAGGTTTGTGGGCTTTGATGGGGGTAGTTGATACATCAAATTCACGAGGGCATAAATTTTTTATACGATCCATTTGGGGCACTCGGTACCCCATCAAAAAGGTATAGCTGAGGAGTACAAATTATGAATATCCCAATACAATCCTTTGGCATCTATTAGGTGAAACCACGTCAAAAAAACGTTGTTTAGGGCCTCAAAATGACCCTAGAAATTTGAGGCCCGAAAAACTGTAGAAAAACTACCAAGATGGAAACTATATTTTGAGCTAGTAGAATAGCTGGGTAGCCATCGATGTCCACCTAAATCACTGTTGCACCAAAACTTCCAAAAACATTAACACTTGAGATGAGAGCCCATTGTATTGCAGTTGCAAGTAATGAATAACAGAGCATATGTTAGCAAGTTCCTCCTCCATTAGGTCCAGCTTCTTAGACCAATGCCCAATTCTCCATTTCTCCATGATCCACAAAGCCCACATAGAGGATAAGGAAAACAAAAAGGGAACAACTATGAGACTGCCTAGAGAAACTTCTACCTAGCCATAGAAAAAATAATGAATGAGTAGGGCCTTTCTTAAATAGAAATCCCAGTGTGCAAGGACTAAAAAGGCCTTGAAATCCACCTTTGAGCATGATTTCTAAGAACCCCAAACTCCACCATGATGATAATTCCCATCCCACATACACACAAGATAATGAATTGAAGCAAAGGAAAAGACCTCCGCTCACGTGGAAATTTACGGAAGCTCAAGAATGATGCTTGCATGGTACGAGACCTTACACTTTTCATGTTAAATAATATGTATACCTCCATGGGATTGGTAAAGTGACATGAATTTGGTAATTCAAATGATTTAGATAAGGTGGTGACCACATAATTAACTCCCCCATTTTTACACTTCTTAGGAAACAAGCTTTGGATCATGGGATTGGATGGGTAGATGAGGATCCATTGATGGATATCACACTGACATGGTTTGTGAAGTAATTTGCTTCGTTGTTATTAGATCTAAGAACATGGAATAATTCAACCTTGCGGAAGTCCTTGATTACCTGTTGGATTCTAACAAAGATGGATGAAAGGTGAAATTGCTTCAGAGAGAACTCATCCTTTCTTGTCTGATTATAAATTTTGAGTCTCCTATTACAGTAACGTGGAGATACCGTGAGATTTTGGTAGGATTAACCCTTGTAATAACACATACGCTTCAACTTGATTATTGGATACTTAGCCAATACTCCAAGTGAAAGAGAACTCTATTTTTCCTCTAGGGTTGTATAACACCCCACCTGCTCTTGCCACCCCATGGAAGAGATGTTAATAGCATCCAATTTTTCAATTTATATATGGACCGAATGGGAAACACAAATATAGGGGAAATACCATCAATTTTCCTCAAGAAATTAAAGATGTTTCGAAGAAGTTAACTCGATGTATTAAATACCTACATTTAATTCTAATTGTTGTGTGGAAAAAAAATATCAAGGAACAAGTTATGATTTCATTATTAGAAAAGAGAAAAATATTAAAATAATTGTTCTATAAGAATGCAAATAATCCTTATTGTCATTATATTGAAATTAAATTTGGTGTATTGGATTAGTTATTCAAACTTTTATTAATGTTTGGAAGATGATTATTTATTTTATTTGTCTAGTTGTGCATAATGAGTCAACACTTGCAACATTGGAAGGGGTCAATGGGTTGAATATACATTGATGATGATTATTATCATCCATTACCACTAAATTTGGTTGATGAGATTTATACAATTAATTAATAATCTTGATTTGAACTATGTTCTTTCTATGATTGAATAACTTGGAGATGAAAATTTTGAGTTATGGTTGGTTTTTAGAGATTGACAATCTACATAGTTTGATTTGATTATAAAATTTTTGAAAGATATATTTAATATCTTTGTAGGTTGAGCACTCCAAGAGAAAGCCGTTTTCATCCAATAGATTTTTCATCTCATAAATTATACATATTCTCTCATGCCAAGGTGTTTTAGGTTTTCTCCAATACCTTGTTTCATTATAAAGCTCATGAGAATTTAATATTATCTTTGAAATATTAGATGATCAATAAGCAACTTATTTTGCATCAAGATTTCCAAAGGCACCAAGGAAAATTCAACTTATTCTAACTATAAACCGAATATGAATGTAGAAAACTCAAATTATGACCAATATGAAGTAATGAATTAACTTGATGTTGGTTCATTTTTTATAAATGAGTATATGTCATTTCCAATAGTTTTGAGGTAATGTAATGAATTAGCCTGGTTCATTTTTTTATAAATGAATATATAACATTGAAGGTTTTTTTTGGATATGTCATTACTAATACTTTTCCTTTGAAGTGAAATAGAATGGTTATAATAGTGAATATGAAATATGTATGTTTATGAGTATGTAAAATATATTCCCATATGACAACATGTTTATGAGGTATGTTGCTTTAGATAGTTTTTACTTAATACTAGCATAGATTCATTTTAATTTCAAATTTATCAAGTAACAAGAATGATCAAATCTCTTGGGGTGTAATTTTTTTTATCATTGAAAATGGATGCCATCAACTCCATATAAGTCAAATCTCACAACTTGTAAAAATAGATATTAAAAAATAAAATATTGATTTTATGTTTTCATTGTAACAATTCTTCTATTAAGATACCATATTTATGTTTATGTATAAATTCTACATCTCTATTAAAATACCATATTTATGTTTATGTCTAAATTTTACATCTCTTTTTCTTTCTATATAGTTGTTTTTATATTATGTGTATATACTAAATTTTCTTTTTCATTTTTTTTCTACTAAAAAAACTTAAGACCACTCTTAACTAATCAAAAATAATTTTAGATCAAATTGAAAAACTAAAAAAAAGAGATTTTAACTGATTCTAAATATCCAATATCCCATCTCATTGCTGAAACTATTAAAAGGGTCAAGTAGTATCCAGAAAGACCTAACCTTTAACTCCATACATGAATAATAAAACCTAATAATAATAATCCTACCCTCTCCCCCACACATATATAATATTTGATTCTAAATATCCAATATCCCATCTCATTGCTGAAACTATAAAAAGGGTCAAGTAGTATCCAAAAAGACCTAACCTTTAACTCCATACATGAATAATAAAACCTAATAATAATAGTCCTACCCTCTCCCCCACACACATATATAATATTTTATTTGTTGTATATGTTATATATTTTTAAGTTAACATATATTATTATAATGATTTTACCACACCTGTAAAAGCACTCTTCCACACGATCATGACGAAACAGTGTGCTTAAATTTCCAATGCAGTTTTTTAAGAAAAACTTAACGAACCTACCTACAACAATTGGTACCTACAACAATTGGCGAATTGTGAGAACATCTACAAAATCTGTGAGAGTCTCACCTTGCGGATCCGAGACAACATAAAATATGAGAGCCCGTCTCTTTCTACGTAGTTCTCATATTTCTTTGAACGCGAGCATCCGTATTAATATGAAAGCATGAAAACGCAACATAATATCCACCTCAATCACTCTTGTTCACAGGAGGCGCCTGATCGTCACGTACTGGTTTTGGCCATTCCATTCCATCTCAAACTTGTGGAGGGACCGTGCACTGAATCTCTCCTTTTTTAGAGTGGGACCTGCTAATCTGTCAGACCCATCGGCTTCCCTATGGAGGGTGGGATGCTGCCGCTGAGTTTGTTTGTATAGAGGAGCAGGGTGGACAGATTCGATAACATACCCAGAGAATCTGGTATGCTCCCCGTCAATCTATTATCAGACATATCCAACGGCTACAGAGAACGCAGTTGTCCCAGAGACGGAGGAATGGAGCCGCTAAGAAGGTTGCCATGGAGATCGAGAGTATTGAGCTTGCGGAGACGAGCTATCGAGGCAAGAACCTGACCAGTCAACCTGTTGCTAAAGAGATCCAAAACGCTGAGATTCTGGAGACCTCCAAAAATATCCGGGATGCTTCCGCTAAGCTCGCTCTCCGACAAATACAATTCCTGGAGATTGTGAAGATTTTTCAGGGACGGAGGGATCGAACCGCTGAGCTTATTCCTGTTGAGAATTAGCTTCTTCAGCGGCCGGAGCTTCCCGAGTGACGAGGGAATGGGGCCGGTTATTTCTTTCAAGTCCCCCAGATCCAGAATCTCCAGAAACTGAATATCTCCCAAGGACTCTGAGAGTGTTCCCTTCATCTCACTGTCAAATAGGAAATCATTCCCCGATAGTAGACCCGGCAACAGAAGCTCCACAACTCGTCAGGTTTGATTATTGTAGGACACTTCCTACCACTGGCAGCAGTTGGAGTCGTTCCATGACCGCAAACGCCCGGAGTTGTCAAAGATAATCCCCGCCTTGAAGCGCAGCAACGCCCTGAGATCTCCTCATCTACACTGCGACGGCCCAGCATTACCGGACGAGCCACTGCAATTGAGTGTGAGACTGGCCAATGTAATGGCAATGGTGGCAATTGGGGGAATTGTTTCCGCCAATTTGCACATTCAAAATTTGAATTTGGTTATAGCCCGCTCATCCATCCATTCACCAACCTGCAGTTGCAGTTAATTACTATAACTGGACGTTCCACGGAACATGGTCACGGTGAGGTCGTCCGGCAGGTTAAGTCGTCGTTCGTCAGTGCAGTAACATGAGACTGACCCATTACCCACCCTTGCAAGAAAGGCAACTCCCATCATGTGTGAGTATGTTAATTGTATTGCCATATATAGATCTTGTGGCCGGAAGCTACAACTAACAAGTCTCCTTGGGAATGGAATGCAATAGAAGCAATCAGGCGGTCTGAAAAGAATGCCAAAGAAGAATCTGCCAGTCTTTGTAAATAGATGAACTTCGCCAAAGCTTATTGTATTAGATGGTAACGGGATATTGGAATTACAAAAGTCACGAGACTCAATGCAGTCAACAATATTCTCATTCCAGAGGCGAACTTCATGATCTAGGCTCCGACTTGCAAGTATTTCTGGACGACTTGGATGAAATCGAACCTCACTAACATATATATTGTTAACATGATTTTTTTTTTTTTGTGGAGATCTTCTATTCAAGAAGAGGAGGACAGGGAGGGCATGAAACATATTGAAGATCTAAAGACACAGCGACAACGAATTGCAGGAAAACAACTTCAAGTGTAAATAAACTGGAAACTAACTCCCACTTGTCAAGGCAACAACAATTGAAGCCTATACCAACAAGTGAATTATCTTTAAGTTTTCAGAAAAGTCGAACTAGTCCTGGCCTAAGTCGTCCACATTCTCATAGTTTTTATTTTTGTTCTTTCTACTAGTTATTCCATGGTTTCTTCGTGGTAAATTCAGGGTTTTAGGGTTATTTCAGATTTTTCTGGGTTATTTCTACATATTATCAGGACATCATGTCTAAATTTATGTTTTAAGCTTGGTAGGCCCTAGGTTTCAGTTTTGAAATGGGGCTCTGATACCATATGTAAAGCCTATCTATTTTAGGATTCAAAATAAATAAATATATCAACAATCTCCTATTGAAATCATTGAAAATTCAGTTTAGAATTTTTTTCATTCATTTTCTCATACTTGGAATAAACTAGTAACAAACAGTGACAACATAATAAGCAGAATAATGATAACAACATCATAATACATACTTCTACCTTCACATTGGCTATCTAGCCCCTTTTCTCTCTAATCCTGCTCTTGTTCTTGCCCAGACTGAATATTAACCTCCCAACCAACTAGGAACAACGTCTTCGGCTCCCTGGCCCCCAACCCCAAAATTCCTAGCAACATCAATGCCATGTGAGAGTTATCCAAAACAATTCTTTCAATTTCCTCCTCCTCCTCCTCCATCTTTCATAAATTCTCAAACCAAAATAAAAAATGAAATGCTCTTAAGTCCTCCCCTCCTCTCTCAAGTCCCCCTCATTAATCCCCCCAACAACCTTATCCCCCCATTAATTCCCTAACAACCTTATCCCTCCATTAATTACTTCACCCACTTTTAATAATAAAATAATAAAAGACTCATTTACTATATTTTAATAATTAATTAAATTAAAATTAAAAACTATGATAAAATTAATTAATTTGGGTTGTTACAGACACGACATAGGCAAGATGACAGTATGATTTTATGACACTTGCGGCCAAAATGCGACAGTTGCAACATTGGTAATGACGACACTAGACCATCATCCTAATGAGTAATTTTGATGTGTAACACCCCCACGCCCCCGCCCCCTCTTAGTATAAGCATAAGTTCAACACAAATGTGGTGGGGTTGATAATGAGATCATCACAACATGGAATAAGTAAGACACATTATCTAAAGTCTATCTTAGATGTGCATAGTAAAAAGAGTCCATCAGGTCCAAGAATAGAATAAAGGAATCCTTTTAAATTATTCAAAAGATCTATTGATAGAACCAATGGAAAACTCATTTAAGGAAGGGTTTTAAACTCTAGAAAACAAATGATTAAAATCCCCTAGTTCTAGAATCTTTGGGGAAATGGAACTATCTAACAATATTTGGGTTCTCTACAAACAAAGGTGATCAAAATCCCTAGTTCCACATTCACACAAACTTAGTGATTCCACCAACCAAACAGACTCGGATTAGCTACTAAAAATGTGTAAAAGATATTAATTGAATACATGGTTCCTCTATCAAAAAAAATTAATGATGCTACTGATGAAGAGTATGAGATTTGCTACTGAAATAGTTTCTCAAATAAAATAACAATAAACCCTAATTCAAGGCTTTTCATTTGTGCGAGAGTAGTGGAACAAAACATACTTTTCTATCCTTAAATAAGGTACCATGCTTTAGCCAATAAGATCACCATGAAAAGTTAGTTTCTTATGGAAGTAAATGCCAAAACAACCTATTTTAATAAAAAAATTGTAAATAACATACAATAAACCCTAAATCAACATTTATATTTGTCAAAAACAATACCATCTAGCCAATGGATAAGGCTTTCAACAACAAATCCCTATTTAGCTAATAGTAGCAAAAAAATCAACTCCAATGTATGTGTTGATATAGGGTGAAGATGGGTTGATATTCGGGTCCTCTCACTCTTATTTAACTCCAAAAAATTAATTAACAACACTATAGTAAATTTTGAAATAAAGGATGTTTCAATGAGAAAAGGTTCAATACCACATGATGGTTTTCTCGAGTAAAAAAAAATTGAATCGACTATTGAAGTGAGTCATTAATGAAAGGTTTAAACCATAAAAACCTTAAACAAACAAATAAAATTTAAAACCTAAGATCTACTATGACAATACCTTTAGAAAAAAATCACATTTAATGTACTAAATAGAGTACTGAAGCTTCACCCCTTCTTTGATACCATGTTGAGATCCATAACAAGAACAGAGAATTGAATAGAATTAATTAGTTAAACCCTAATTTGAAAAACTTAAATTTACACCAACAAAAGATGAAATAACAATAGTGAGAAAGATAAAAGAAGACAAATGTAGTATAGATAACCACAATCTTGGTTGAAAAGAGATTCACACTAATAAACATAAAAATAAATAAAAACACTTGATAGTAGAGAGATAACCACAATCGTGTTTGAAAAGAGATTCACCATAATAAACATAATAATAATAATAATAAAAAAAATAAAAAACAACACTTGATATGCTCTCTTAAGTTTAAGCATAAGTCACCTCTGTAAGTGATAAGATGATGTTACAAATAAGAAGCGAGTTATGTATTTATAACTTTCCCACGAAAGATTATGAATCCAGACTAAATTGACTTTAAACCAACCCTAAAAACATAATAATAAAAAAATATTATTATTATAAAATAAAGGTGTTGACCTCAAATTAAAACTACACCATTATCTCAATAAATATCTCATAATTTAAATATTCATTTCCTAAAAGTGTTTTGAAAGCAAGATAAAAAAAACAAATTACATCACATGATATTTCATGCATTAAATCTCTCCTCCAATCTAAATAAAAAAGATGACGAGTCTCGAGTTTTTTTTACTTTATTTAACTACATCTTTTTGGTTTAATGGTATTAAACATATTCAAACTTTCCCCTTCACCTCTTTTAAACTAACAATAATATTATATCAAACTAACGACCTTCCTCACTCTCGAGTAAACACTCTTTGGCGGTACCTAACAAGGGATGGACTTTGGCATAGATTTATAAAGGATAAGTACTTATGCTCCACCTCGATGGCTTCCTGGTTCAGAGTATCCATAGTTAGCATTATAAAAGTCTCAAATATTTGGAGATGTTTACTAAAATCCTTTCATATAGTGACACATTGTTCGGCTTGGAAACCAACAAGCACGAATATTTGTTTTTGAGAGAAAATGATCTAGGGGCTGGGCCTGAGCATTAGGTCTTACTTATCTGGTGGTCTCTTAGATTCTCTACGGGGAAGAGGCTGCCACTTCCTGTATCAAATAACAAAACTGTGCAGACAAGGGGTAATATGGGCTTAATGGAAATCAACTCTGGATCTGGGACTTGTGGGAACATAGGCAACATAATGGGAAGGATTCAATAGAGCATTGAAGCATGCAAGAATTTTTCTGACGTACTTTCCAGATGATTTAGTGTGGACCGGGCATTTCTCCACAGGTGTAATCTCAGCCAAAAATGCATATGATGCCATTGCCCTCAAAATCTAGACCATAAGCGATAAATGGTGGCATGAAAATTTATGGAACTGGGATTTGGCATTAAAGTTAAAATTGTTCACATGGTTAATTGTAACAACCCAAATTGATTAATTTTATCATAGTTTTTAATTTAAATTTAATTAATTATTAAAATATATTAATAAGTCTTTTATTATTTTATTATTAAAAGGTGGGTGAAGTAATTAATGGGGAGATAAGGTTGTTTGGAATTAATGGGGAGATAAGATTGTTGGAAATTAATAGGGGATAAGGTTGTTGGGAATTAATGAAGGGGATTTGAGAGAGGAGGATAAGAAAGAAGAGGGGGACTTGGAAGAGGATCTTATTTATGTTTGAGGATTTATGAATTTCTAAGAGGGAGAGGAGGAGGAGGAGGAGGAAATTGGAGAAATGGTTTTTTGGAAGCTCTCACAGGGCACTGGTGTTGCTGGGAATTTTGGGCTCGGGGGCCAGGAAACTGCAAAGATTCCTGGAGCTAGGGAGCCGGAGAGGCTGTTCCTAGTTGGTTGGGAGGTTAACATTCAGTCTAGGCAAGAACAAGAGCAAGAAGAAGAACTCGAGCAAAAAAGGGACTAGATAAAACAACTTGCAAGTGGAGGTATGTATTATGTTGCTGTTATTATTATTTTTTTGTTGTCATCATTATTTTGTTGTTTTTATTATCATTATTCTGTTGTTGTTGTTTATTCCTGGTTTATTCCAAGTATAAGAAAGTTATTAAAAGAAATTCTAAATTGAAATTTAGAAAACTTTTATTTAGTTTGAGTCTTGAAAATAACTAGGCTCTACACTTGGTATCAGAGAAAGGTTCTAACACTAGGGCATTGGGTCTTTCATGCTTGATTTTTGAGTCAATACTCCATTCCTCTTTAATATTATTGTTTATCAATTATTGTGTGAAATCTGCAATGCTTCTACTCAAAAAAATTTGGTAGTAATGATTCCTGAGACTGTAGACCTTTTTTGCAATGACCCATTAAGAGCTGGTTCGTTGGGGAATGAATATCTTCTTCTTCACACAACCCTTGTAACAAATAAAAGTTAGATTGACTTTTTCTTATGATTTCTCTATTGTGCGTATCTGTGTTTTAATTTATTAATTAGTTATCGGTTTTTAGTTTCAAAACCACCTACACTGCAAGTTGGAATCAGGAATAATGAATAAATCATTACTGAACTTGGCCTTGTCATACTCATCAAAATTTGTGCTCGAAATGGGTATATAACCATGCACCTGGCTGGCTTAAATCCAACTTTATTCATGGATGACAGTTCCAATATGATTATGCATTGGTCTACCATTTCCAGGCAATATGAGAAAATTATAAATCTGTATGGTGTTAATAGATATGCCATAATTTTATTGTCTCTTATGTTTGCCACAGTGCTTGTTGTAATATATTCTTCTTGCAGACACTTTTTTGTTGTGTTGCGTGAAGCATTTAATGCTTTCGGAAAATGCCTCTTTAAGGCGTAATTTTGTAGTTTTCAACCTTGTGCATTGAGATCCATATTTGGAGGAAAATATCTCGGTGATCTTGATATTTTCAGGCATGCTCAGAATAATTTGGATTCCCTATGATCCAACAATAGCTCTATCACTTCCAACTGCTTTTTCTACCCAACCCAAATTGTTGCAATTGTTGGTGGATGCAGAATGAAGTAGAAAAGAACAAAACGTTTATGCCCAAGATCATGATAACTCAAAAAATGTCGAAGAAGAATTCACTAGTAGTTAAAAAAGTACAATGGTGCTAAAGTCAATTTACAGAGCTAATAAATAAAAACAATTTTCAAGACATACAGAAATCATCCACGATTTAAAATATTTATTAACTAACCACTGGTGTAATGTTGAAATTCAACATACACCTGCATTCCAAATGAGGTACTGAATTGATATTTGAATTTACAAGGAATATGAACTAGGAACAAAAGCTCAATAATTTAGTAAGACAAAATTAGTTCAGAGTATGCTCATCCTCCTAAGATGATCAATGCATAAGAGTTTGTGAATTTAAAAATGACAGTTCATTTGTGATACCTAAATAAAGTATAATTCTTTTAAAATAGAAAAACTCTTCTGATACTATAAAGCTGAAGGCCTTTTGCTTGATCTTTCCTACATTACTCTCCATCCTCTAAAAATACAGGGGATGAGCATAGAAAATATATGAAAACAAGATATTTGAAATCACAAAAATGAAAAGGGAAAAAGGGTAAAACAAAAGAAGCATGATATATAACAAGACATGCATTCTAACTTCAAGCAAATAGATGATAGATGACTTTGTTAGAGACAAAAGGAAATGGCTAAAATATGGCTAAAATATAGCTCTGGCTTGGGAAAAATAAAATAAAAATTCAAGTATAACTTATAAGCCTTTATGTGATTGTTTGACAATTATATGGAGGAAATTATTCCTTTGTTGAAGCAGAATTCATTTGTGAGTTATACTAAAAGGAAATTTATATACAAAATATTTCTAAAAGCAAACAATCAGTACTAACCCTCTGCCCTTTTCAAAAGATGTACTAAATCTTCAATGGAAAACCAAGTATTCTTTATGTGTTGGAAAAGTATAGATAGGCTTTACAAAACAATATCCCACTAGTCATGTTCAAAACAGTATCCTAAAATAGCTAGGCTTTACAAAACAGTATCCCACTAGTCATGTTCACTGGCAAAAGGCTAAAGCCACCAGAAATGAAAGTGAGTTCGGGCAATGGGATAGGAAATAGAAGCAGAAGCACTTGCTCCTTGAAAACTGCAAGAGAAAATAGTTGTAAAGATATAGAAAAATGATGAATGCAGTAAACCATTGTGACACTATGAACGCTGAAGTTGTCTAAAAACAAAAGAAATATGCTCTTCAAAAAAACAAAACCACCTAAAACTTCTCAATTCAATCCATTTAATGGAAATAAAACCAAACTATTCTGAAAACCAGAACAAAGTCACGACCTACAGAGTAGAAAATGGTGATACAGATCCACTTAAAGGGCCATATGAATGAAGTATTTGAATAACAAGAAAAATAGAAGAGAAACAACATGCCTTATAGTTACCAGATTACCCTAGTGATCCAAGATTGCAAGAGTACATGCCCTATTGGGGAAGCAACCAGACAGGACGAACCCAGATATATCATGATAGAAGAGGATTTGTGAGTGTGGATAACAGAGGAAAAAAATGATTTGCGCCAAGATAAAACTAACACCAAATGGCAAAGATTGATATAGATCCACTAAAAGCAATCTGCAATAGAGATATAGTAGTATATGAATGACATGATTTATTAGATTGTGCTTCCCTCCAAGATACAATTCTCTACATGGTCTACACATGAAAACTGAAGATTGGACGAATAAAACATTTCATGGGTGCATAATTTGTCATTAGCAAAATAAATGGTTTATTGTAGATTTGTAGGTCCAAATTCAAACTCAGGAGATAATCATGGCTCAGGTGACCAGAAAGGAGAATTTATAATAGAGGAACAAGATGCAGTATTAGATTACCCTTTCCTCCAAGGTTGCAATACCCTGTAAGTCATATAAACCCAATCAAGTAGACAAGCAAATCCAAAAATAGAATAGGGGTATGGAATTTATAAACGTTCAGGGAATCAGAAAAAAATGTAAAAAATTACTTCTCGTAGTTTTCCCTGTCCACAATTCCAATATTCATGACTAAAAACACCTATAGAAGAGAAATAAGCATATTTGTTATAGTCAAAAACTAGTTGCAGTGACAATTTGGCGAAATATTAATCATTACTTGACCAATAAAAATCGCTAAGGCACACCGAAAACCTAGAACCCATATGTTCACATCTATATTTAAATACCAATCCTCTAGAGCAACATCTCAATGGAGCTTCTATCAAAACCAATCCTCTGTAGCTGAGTCTCCTCACGATTCACTCAAACCACATGTTGAATGGTGGATCTTCATTTAGTCGGAACAAAATAGAAAATACTGAATAAATTTATCCATATATGGGTTTACTCTCTTCCATCATAGAAAACCACAAAATAAACATAGGATTAAATGTAGCCAGAGAAACAAAACCCAAAACTAAGAAACATAAAATCCAAAAAAAAGAAGAAACAACAATGCGCCAACACACCAGTCATTGAAGGAGGCAGCATACTCATCACGCAAATAACCTCCTTGTAAATGTTTCCCACCCTAGTGCAGTGTAGCTAATAAAAAGTTAACCTACCTATCATAATGTTAGATACCAGTTTCCCTGCCCAATTTCACCTAATCACTTAAGCGGTTAAATGTCCTCTTTACTGTCTCCTCTCCCTTGCAAAAATGGATTCAGACCATTTAATGCACAACTCTACTCAGTGATGCAGACCCCCTTCACTCACAAGGACTATGCGACCTCCCAGTCTAGCATCAATGAAGAAACTGAGTCGGATTGACTCTTTGGCCCTCAAGAACCTCAAATCCACTTAACAGGCCCTCTTTCCCTTAAAGCGCAAGTTATATGGAACCCACGACTTTCTCCTTAATGCGTTTAATCTTCAACGTATTTAGACGCTATCTCTCCTAGTTAAGCCCCTCCCTTTATGTGACTAAGGCTGTGACTAGTCACCTAATTGAAAGGTACGTCGCGACTTCGCATATCAGGTCTTTACATGCAAGTCACTATGACCCTCCCGACTCCCGAAATCCCGACAGGACCCTATTGCATGCTAGCCCCTCTATTCCCCTTCACCGATGTGACCCTTCACTATGACAGTGGGCCAATATTTCGCACACTTCGCGATTTCGCGTTTCACGAGTTCGCACTTTGCTAATCGTCTCTCTAGACAATCAACGGTCCAAATCTCTCCTCGATCTGAAGGTTCAGATCAAAACGTGACTTCGCATTTTGCGAGTTCTCAAAACTCTTACCTCTAATTTCCCGAGTCACAAACTCCCAAAAAGACCAGATCTACGGTTCAACTCCCTCCTTCGATCAACAAGTATGATCAAATTGCGATTTCGCGTTTTGTGAGTTCTTGTAACTCTGCCTTTTACTTCTTTAAGTCACAAGTCAACGAAATGTTGATCTCTCGCCACGTGTCCTCCTTGACGATGGACGGTCTCAATGATTTCAGAACGATCAACAAATGTGATCTTTTCGCGAGTTCACACTTCACTAAGCCTCACAACTCTGCTCTTTGAACCTTCCACTCTACGATTCAGTGAAATGTTGATCTCTTGCCACTTTTCCTCCTTGAAAACGGATGACTCCGATGATTTCGGATTTTCGTAAGTCCGATTCTCCTGTACACTTTCAAATCTTTAAGGTTAGTGCACATTACCTTGATCGGACGGCTACGATCCTTTTGCGCGTAGATCGGATGACTAAGATACTTTCTCTGGCTCTCAGATCGAACGAGTGAGATCTTTTCTTTTTGCTTAGATCAGACGGCTAAGATCTTTTCCTTTGCGCTCACTCCTCGTTGTCTGGATATTGATTGGATGATCCATATATTTTCCCTTGAGCTTACACTTTCTTCTAACTTAGAATATTTCTTGAAATATTTAAAGTCTTCGACCTTTATCCTTCTTGCGAGTTCATTTCTTGGATTGCATTCACACTTCTTGGAAAGTGATACTCCTCTTGAGCTTGATCTCCTCAAAGATTTCGATCTCCCAAGCACTTCTTGTTTTTCCAGCAAATTCGTTAAACTCAAATCCACAGATTCTTGAAAATAATTCTTTCTCGCCCTCCTTGCGTTCCTCTGCTCTCGTCCTTCGACTTCTTTTATGGAGTCGATTTGACTCATCGTTGAATTCTAGACCTGTGCACTCTTTGCAACAGATCCTTACACAAATTTGAGTTCTTGCGACGACTGTGCACTTCTTGCAACAGTCACTTTTCACTCCTTGCAAACGAAATCTTACGCTATTTCTCCTGACCTTTACGAGTTGAAACATACCATGTCAATGCACTCCTTGTGGATTGTGTGCACACCTTGCACCGACTCACGAAGAAAAACGATTTAAAAATTTATACAAGCATTTGAAAGCTACATGCACTCGTAGCAAGATTCATTCATTCTTGAAAATATTAACGACAACAATAGGGAAATTGTAAACAATATTCACACCATACATTGGATCAATTTTCCTCTATTATCTTCATTCAAAATCAAGAAAAATAGCTACAACTTAAATCAAAGAAGCAACTACTGTTCACAAATTCCTACTTGCTCATAATTATTGTAACCCTTCTTTTGGGCGTACAAAATCTCTCTTTATACAAAAGAAACAAACTAACTGCTATCTAATTGTGGTTACATTAAGACTAGGGTTAAGCTCCCAAGTCACGCGTGCTCATTTTGTATCCACGCGTGTGATCTTTCCTCTTTTGTTTTCTATCGCTTCAAAATATTTGCAGTACTGGCTAGCGTTCGAGACTCCAGATTGGCTCTCATGCGTTGAGTTGTCCTGCCACTTGTACTTGTTGACAATGCTCCTACATCATACTCCCCCTGGACAAAAATTCATGGAATCCTATCCATGATCTCCTGTACCAACTTTCCATGCTTCTGGATATCAACTTCACTTTCTCAATTGGCATCTTCTATTGGGTGTCCCTTCCACTTTACCAGATATTCAAAATAGGTCTTCCTCTTGGTCTTCTTACTAATCCTCTGATCAACGATCTTTTCCATCTGTGGTTTTTTTGCTATAGGCATTTTTTTCTCCCACTGAATCTTCCCTTGATCTACTGATCCCACAGTGTCATCCTTCCTATAAGGATACAGGTCTGAGACATTGAATATGGGTGATATGCCCATATCATCTAGCAGCTCAATCTCATAGACATTTGCATCAAACTTCCTCAAGATCTTACATGGTCCTATCTTCTTCATATTTAGCTTGTTATATGTCCCCCTAGGGAACCTTTCCTTCCTGAGATGTGCTAGAACCTGATATCCTATTTCAAATTTGAGTTCTCTACGATGTTGATCAGCTCTGCATTTGTACTCTTGGCTAGAATTCTGCAACTTCACCCTGATCTGGCTATGGAGCTTCTGCATTTCTACAGCGAAATCTTCTGCTCCAGCGCTTCTGATCTCACTTTGTTCCAATTCTCTCAACTTAGATAATCCCCTGGGTTGCATTCCATACAATATTTGGAACAGGATCTTCCCAGTGCTCCTGTTTGGTGAGTTGTTGTATGCAAATTCTGCTTGTGGATGAATTTGATCCCATTAATTATGGTGCCCAGTGACTAGACTTCTCAATAAGTTTCCCAAAATTGTGTTTACCACCTCATTCTTCCCATATGTCTGAGGGTGATAAGTTGAGTTGAAGGAAAAATCTGTCCCCAACTTCTTCCACAGTGTTCTCCAAAAATGACCAACAAATTTCGTGTCTATGTCCGAGACAATTCTTCTGGGTAGGCCGTGAAGTCACACAACTTCCTTGAAAAACAGGTTTGCAACATGTGTTGCATCACTGGTCTTCTAACACGGGATAAAGTGTGTCGTCTTGGAAAATATATACACCACCACAAATATGGAATCGCATCCTCTTTGTGCTCTTGGCAGTTCCAACACAAAATCCATGCTTATTGCATCCCAAGGCCTCTCTGGTATAGGCAATGGTTGATACAATCCAGTGTTCTTCCTTTTACCTTTTGCATGTTGGCAAATTATGCATCTGTTCACGAATTTTATTACATCTGTTCTCATACCTGGCCAATAGTATGAACTGCTCAAATGCACAAATGTCTTATCATGGCCGAAATGTCTAGCCAATCCTCCACTATGTTTTTCCTTCAAAAGGTTATCCCTCATTGAGAATTTTGGTATGCACAATTGATTTTCCTTGAACAACAATCCCTCTTGAATCATATACTATGTCCACTGTCTGGTATCTCTCAGCACAAGATTCGTGCATGCTTTGTGTGCTTCCTCGAAGTCTGGATCATCTCTGTACATTTCCTCAAGGTGTTCAAACCCTAAGTTCTTTACCTGAAATTCCTGCAGAGTCAAACATCTCCTGCTCAATGCATCAACAACTTTGTTAGCATTCTCCGCAATATGTTTTATGACAAAAGTAAAATTATGCATATACTCAATCCACTTCGCATGCCTCTGATTCAATTTTTCTTGTTTGGTTATGAATTGTAAAGCTTGGTTATCGCTATACAAGACAAATTCTTGTGGGACAAGGTAATGTCTCGATTTCTTCAGGGCTTGGATTATGGCATAAAAATCTTTGTCATAGGTGGATTATTTTCTCTTAGTCTCATTCGAATTCTCGTTGAAGTAAGCAACAGGTCTATTGTCCTATCTCAAAACTCCTCCAATCGCAATGCCACTTGCATCACACGTTACCTGAAATGTTTTCTCAAAATTTGGCAAGACCAGAATTGGTCGTTCCGTTACTTTCTCCTTCAGTGTATTGAAGCTCTTCTCAACCTCCTCTGTCCGTTTAAAATACTTGTGCCTCTTCTTCACTGTATCCATCATTGGTGCACAAATTCCATTGAAATCTCTGACGAAATTCCTATATAAACTCGCTAATCCATGGAAGCTTCTTACCTCAAACATGTTCCTTGGCGATGGCCATTCTTTGATTTCTTTCACCTTCCTCGGATCCATCTTCAATTCATTTGAAGAGATCAAAAAACCCAAGGAAATGAGTTATGTCTTCATAAGAGAGGACTTCTTCAAGTTTATCAACAACTTCTCCTGTTGTATTCTCCTAATCACTAGTTTCAGGTGCCTTAAATGCTCCTCTTTAGTCTTTCTAAAGAAATGTATATCATTTAGATACACCACCACGAACTTGCCAATGAAATATTTTAGTATTTCATTGAGATACACCACCACGAACTTGCTAAAGTACTCGGGGCATTGGTTAAGCCAAACGGCATAACAAGCCACTCATACAAACCTTCATTTGTCTTAAAGGTTGTCTTCCACTCATCACCTTCTCTCATTCTGATTTGGTGATATCCACTTTTCAAATCGATCTTAGAAAAGAAATTTGCCCCACTTAAACAATCCATCAAATCATCTATTATTGGCAAAGGGAATCTATACCTGATAGTGATCTTGTTGATGGCTCTCAAGTCTGTACACATTCTCAATCCTCCATCTTTCTTTGGACTCAAAACAGTTGGCACTGCGCATGGTCTCAAGTTCTTTTTGACCAAACCCTTGTCTAACAACTCCTGGACCTAGTTCTTTACCTCATCATTCTCTCAAGGTGTCAGTCTATATGTCACTTTTTTTGGCAGACTTTCTCCTAGTATCAAATCAATATGATGGTTGATACTTTTGATGGGTGGTAATGAGTTAGGTATCTCATCCACCACTATGTCGCAAAAAATTTCCAACAATTCATGAACTTCTTTAGGAAAATCATCCATCGAAGTACTAGTAAGGATGACTCTGGGTTTCCTCACCACAACAAACTACATCTCCTGTTCTTTCTTAACTTCTTTCAGGAGTTCCTTCCCACTCATGAGAAGTATTCTTGTGTTGGCTTCCCCTTTCACTTTCTTCTCCTCTATTGGCAGCATCATGTGTGTCCTACCATTCTTCTCCAAGGTGTATGCATTCTTCCTCCCATCATGAATGACATTCCTGTCAAACTGCCATGGTCGTCCCAACAAAATATGGCATACATCCATGGGAATTACATCACACAGAATTTCATATCTATATCCTCCTATCTTAAATTCAACCAAGCATTGTTTAGTAACCATTACTTGGTGTCCTTTCTGAAACCATGAGACTTTATATGGTTCTGGGTGTGCAATTGTCTCTAGCTCCAATTTCTCCACCATCTCTGTGGATACTAAGTTATCAGCACTCCCACTGTCAATTATCACCTTGCATATTATGTCTTTAGTCTTGCAAGCTGTCCTGAATAGACTGTTCCTCTGTACTGGATTTTTAACTTCTGCCTCTAGTTTTAAGAGAACCTTTCTCATCATCAAGGATGTTCCATCCTCTACTCCCTCTACTTCAACATTCACTCTTTGTGCTTCCAAAATGTGAGCTTCTCCTCCTTCTTTGTTTTTCTCAGGCATTCCAAAGACATGTGTCATGTTTTTCCATAGGAATAACATCTTATTCCTCCTCTGCCTCTTCCCTTAGAATAGTTTCTTCCACCACCCTATCTTCCTCTGAAACTTCCTCCTCTTTCTGAGTGACTGTGTGGAGTTTCAGCCTCATCTTTAGAATTATGCGCCTTGTCATGGGAAACTCCCTTGCCATTGTTCGGGGCTGAGATTTTACCTCTACCTCGTTGGCTTTGTTTTCTGGCCAACTTCTCTTCTACCTTCAGCACCAACTGATAAGCATCATCCACCGTCCTTACCGACATCATGCTGAGCTCATCCTGGATTTCTCACCTCAAGCAATTCATATACCTAGTAACTTTTTATTCGTCCCGCTCTCTTTTTCCAACTCTGATGTTCATCTTATAGAACTCCTCTATGTATTCTTTGACTGTCATACCCTTCTGTCTCAGGTTCTACAGCTTCCTGAACAGATTGATCTGATAATCTTTGGGCATGAATTTAGCCTTCATCTTGGCTACCATTCTGTCCCAATTCTTTATCTTATGTTTGCCTCTACTTCACCTCTCAGCCTGTAGTTAATCCCACCACAGTGTTGCATGTCCTTTAAGCCCGTTGACAGAATGTCTCACCCTTTTCTCCCCATCGACATCTTCATAATCGAAATATTTTTCCATGGACCTTATCCAATCCAGTAGTTCTTCAGCATCCAAATTGCCTTCATACATCGGGACCTCTATCTTGGATCTAGCTCCCAATATAACAACTGATCTTAGCAAGAGTTCTTCGGCAACATGTTCCCCTACATCTTCTTCAACTTCTACATCTTCACTCTCTGCATCGACGACATCTCCAACATCAGGTGCTCTTCTCTGCATTGCTTCCATTGCTTCCAACCTTGCACGAAGTTCTCTCGTCTCTCTTTCTACAACACAATTGGCTAAACGTGGCTCCCCTCGTCTCCTCGATGGAATTGTGTTGACTGTCTCTCACACACAGAGTACACCGTTGAGTTCTTTTTTCTCCTTTATCTCCTTTATCTCCTTCGCCTGAAATCTATAGACAAAAATAAACTCTGATACCACTTGATGCAAACCCCCCTTCTCTCCTAAGGACTGCACGACCTCCTCATCTAGGATCGATTAAGAAACTGAGTCTTATTCACTCTTTGGTCCTCAAGAACCTCAAATCCACTTAACAGGCCATCTTTCCCTTAAAGCGCAGGTTATATGGAACTTGCGGATTTCTCCTTAACGCCTTTAAGATTCAGCGTATTTAGATGCTAGCTCTCCTAGTTAAGCCCCTCCCTTTATGTGACTAAGGCTATGAACAATGGCCTAATCTAAAGGCACATCGCGACTTCGCAGATCGGGTCTTTACATGTGAGTCACTCTGACCCTCCCGACTCCCGAAATCCTGACAGGAGCCTAGCGCATGCTAGCCCCTCTATTCCCCTTCACCGATGTGACCCTTTGCTATGACCGTGGGCCAATCTTTCGTTCACTTCATGATTTCGCGTTTCGCAAGTTTGCACTTTGTGAATCGTCTCTTTGGACAATCAACGGTCCAGATCTCTCCTCGATCTGACGGCTCAGATCAAATCGTGATTTCACGTTTCGCAAGTTCTCAGAACTCTTACCTCTGATTTTTTGAGTCACGAACTCCCGACAAGACCAGATCTATGATTCAACTCCCTCCTTCGATCAACGCCTATGATCAAATCGCAATTTTTCATTTCGTGAGTTCTTGTAACTCTGCCTTTGAATTCTTTAAGTCACGAGTCAGCGAAATGTTGATCTCTCTCCATGTGTCCTCCTTGATGATGGATGGTCTCAATGATTTCAGAACGATCAATGGTTGTGATATTTTCACGAGTTCGCACTTCACGAATCCTCACAACTCTGCTCTTTGACCCTTCCACTCTGCGAGTCAACGAAATGTTGATCTCTTTCGACATGTCCTCCTTGAAAATGGATGGCTTCGATGATTTCGGAGTTTTGTAAGTCCGATTCTCCTGTACACTTTCAAATCTTTAAGGTTGGTGCACTTTACCTTGATCGTTCGACGACGATCCTTTTGTGCGTAGATCGAATGGCTAAGATCCTTTCTATGGCTCTCAGATCGAATGAGTGAGATATTTTCTTTGCGCTTATATCGGATGGTTGAGATATTTTCCTTTGCGCTCACTCCTCATTGTCTGGATGTTGATCGGACGATCCATATATTTTCCCTTAAGCTTACGCTTTCTTCTAACTTAGAAGATTTTTCGAAATATTTAAAGGCTTCGACCTTTATCCTTCCCACGAGTCTGCTTCTTGGATCTTGTTCACACTTCTTGGAAAGTGCTACTCCTCCCGAGCTTGATCTCCTCAAAGATTTCAATCTCCGAAGCACTTCTTTCTTTTTCAGGAAATTCGTCAAACTCATATCCACAGATTCTTGAAAATAATTCTTTCTCGCCCTCCTGGCATTCCTCTGCTCTAGTCCTTCAACTTATTTATGTAGTCACTTCGACTCTTCGTCAAATTTCAGACCTGTGCACTCTTTGCAACATATCTTTACACATATTTGAGTTCTAGCGACGACTGTGCACTTCTTGCAGCAGTCACTTTGCACTCCTTGCAAAGGAAATCTTACGCTATTTCTCCTAAACTTTACCATTCAAAATAGACCCCGTCAATGCACTCCTTGCGGAATTTGTGCACACCTTGCACCGGCTCACGAAGAAAAACGATTTTAAAATTTATACAGGCATTTCAAAGCTACATGCACTCGTAGCAAGATTCATTCATTCTTGAAAAGATTAACGACAACAACAAGGAAATTGTAAACAATATTCACACCATACATTGGATCGATTTTCCTCTGTTATCTTCATTCAAAATCAAGAAAAATGGTTACAAGTAAAACCAAACACACAACTACTGTTCACAAATTCCTACTTGCTCATAATTCTCGTAACCCTTCTTTTAGGCGTACAAAATCTCTCTTTATACAAAAGAAACAAACTAACTGCTATCCAATTGTGGTTACATTGAGACTAGGGTTAAGCTCCCAAGTCACGCGTGCTCATTTTGTCTCCACTCGTGTGATATTTCCTCTTTTGTTTTCTATCGCTTCAAAAGATTTGTAGTACTGGCTAGCATTCGAGACTCTGGATTGGCTCTTAGGCACTAAGTTGTCCTGCCACGTGTACTTGTTGATGATGCTCCTGCATCACTCAACCACAATCCCTCCTCACTTAAATATACTTATCACAACCCCATACCTGCAGGCTGCCATTATCCCAATCCGCGTTCAATGTGTTTCTCAAATCCATGTAATCGATACACATGCGTAGATAAATTGGTTGTGGCCCACGTTCAAGTCAACTTTATCGTGATATCATGGATGTAGAGTTTGGTTCGAAACTACCTCGCAACACTTCATACACCTAAAATATCCAAGTCATATCAAACATTAACCTTCAGGTTAAGAGTCACAAGGCAACAAGCATCACAACAATGCCAGAACATAACTTTATAGAGAGTTTTTAGGCAATTTCAATTCAACCTTTCTGGTTGTTGCTTGATGCAACAAAGATACTCTGAGATAGCATTCCTTTCAT
>SNQJ01S0060709.1:5815-47957 GCA_010110895.2 Picea sitchensis | reverse complement strand
ATTCTTTTTAACAATGGTCAATGTTCAGACAAAATCATAGTTCTAGGTTCAATGATATATGGTTGCAAACAACTCCCATTCAAACCATTTCCATAATGTAGACTTTCCCTTAAGTCACAATGCCATCAATGTCATTTGCTTCTCTTACTTGAGAACCAATACATTAATGAATCAATTACAAGAATTTGATTGAATAATATCATTTTCAAGCTATTGATCAAGGATAACTCATATGCATACCTGAATAGGTTATCAATAATAGTATAACCATCATGATAATTACAAATCAACCTACTTTCCAACTATAAATCATCTATAATTTTTCAATTGTTAATAATAAGTACTCTTATTGTTTCATGCCTTATTTCTTGACCTTAATACACATCCAAAGACTTCAAGCAACCTATGAAAATAATAAACTCCACCAGATTATGAATCCTCTTCTTTATTGACATAAGTTTTAGATTATCACAAGAGACATTTTTGTCTTGAAGCTAAGATTTATCTTTTTCCTATTTCAAATGGGGCTTTATTATTATTTTTTCTTCTTTTCATAAGATTAGAATATTTTGTCAACATTGTTGGCTACCAGAAAATCATGTATTCATAGTACAAATACCAAAAATCAAGCTATATATTGCATTTTGCATGCCATACAATCATCCAAGTTTTTGTACAAATGAAATACCCCAATTCATTAAGAGTGGAATATCACACTTATTCTATTTCTCATTTAGGGAATATTTAAAATACACATTCATGTTAGTTAACAAAAACTCAAATTTAGTTCTTCATACATTCTCGTATCCATCTTCTAAGCTCAAATGTAACTAAGTTATATCCACACCAGAGATCTTATTTCTCGACATATAATTTCTTTAACAATTATAGGTGAGAAAATATCTAAACAGGTCATCAAATTTATATACCATATGAATTGTTCATTCCATCACATAGTCACTAATGGCTTAGAGTATTTAATGGATCAATTATAGAAATTTCTCTAATTGGTTAAGTAAATATTAAACTTGGCCATTTTTTTGAGTCTTTATGGATAAATAATTTATTCAAACAACAAATGAAAAAGGTTCCATCTCGACATTAGGCACTACTCCCATGAGACCAAATATAACCATAGAATTTAATAAAGAGGGAAATCAATTCTTTTGTTTTAACATACAAAGTCAAGAATAATAATAGTCCATTAATTAACTTTTAATTCTATTCATCATACAATTAGTATTCTGGAAAAATTATCCATAATACATTAGAGAAACTTGGAATAGATTAGCCACAATCCATAATTTCCCATGAAATTTCACATTAAATTCCATTCCTTATGAAATTTCACATTAAACATCAAACATTTGACCCTAGAATCATTTGAATTCCAGTAGGGTCAAATGGTTAACTAAATAACCATATACTATAAATGTCAGGGATTCCAACCTAGGATTTCCTTTACATAATTAAATATAATATCCTCAAATATAATGGTCTCAAT
Source organism: Picea sitchensis (assembly GCA_010110895.2). Classification (NCBI taxonomy): domain Eukaryota; kingdom Viridiplantae; phylum Streptophyta; class Pinopsida; order Pinales; family Pinaceae; genus Picea; species Picea sitchensis. Next base: position 46,453 of record SNQJ01S0060709.1, on the reverse strand, counting down.
TCTATTATGTCAGTATAAGAGATAATAGAAAATCATCTTGTCCTAGAAAAATCTTCACATTTTCAAACTTTTCTTAATTGATTCAATCCTACTTTGATCAATCATACACAACATGATATGCACGAGTATAAATACATTCTCTATAATTACTACTTCATACCAATGATAAATCCATCCAAATCATTCCCAACCATACAATGGTATTCATTAAGAAATTTATAATCTTTGTTACCCCCCTAGGCTAGGGGTAACTAAGGAGATGATGTCTCGAGGCCCACAGGTTGAAGAAATGGAGTTTCTAGAGCCAGATGACTAGATAATCCCACATTGAGCAAATAGATCCATTCCTCTCCACCACACATAACCATTTATTAATAATAGTGTAGCAATGTCCACCACACCATCCTGGCCCATAAACAAAAACATGTCTTGCTTCATGAGGTAACAATTTTAGTCTTATGGTAAGTGTCATTTTAATAATTGAATCATTTGAACATTTTGCAAATAGTCCTTCTTGATTATGAAAATGTTTGTTTGGAAATTACAATTTTCCTCATTTCACCTTGGTGGTTGACATGGTTTCCTAGTAAGTGGGTCACCCTCGGGAAAAGGGTTTCTACTGGGGGGTCTCCTTGAAGGGTCATTGTACCACTCCCATTCATACTTGCCACTTTCCACACTTCTTCCACTCTGTCTTTGGGTTAATTGACCCCAATAAGGGCTTGTACCTCATTTCATGGGAAGAAGGGGTTGAAGGCCCAGAGGTATTGTAGCTGGAAAAAGTTAAAATCCATAAATTATCCTTCTAGATTCTTTCCCTAAGGTCATGAGATCAATGAAATGATTCTACATAAAAATCAAGGACCTTTAGAGAAACAAATAATTAATAAATGTCCTGCTTGATGGGGGAATGAATTTGCGGTGTCTTTTAATATCCAGTGCATATGGCACTCAATGTTTTCTAACTTCAATTGGAATTGTGGTGCTCCTTTTATTTCCTTGCACACAACAATCGATGTTCATACCATAATAAATTAAATGGAAACAAAGGGCTTGGAAAAATGTTGCATTGTAAGTGAAGGATGCATCATGCCCTCCACAAAGGCACCCATAAATGAGACAACCTGAACCTTTGATATCTTAGGAACCCCATGCCCAAAAGTATTACCTCCCATCCACCTCATAAACATTACATGGAATAGAGAGGATTTTCTTGGGAAATGTTCCTTAACTTGGGGATTGGTCTACCCAATAGGGCACCATGACAACCCTCTCATACATAAATTTTGGAAATTGTTATAAGGTCTTTGAGCATTTGTTTAGTTTGAAAGGGGGGATTTAATGCACATGTTTGGGTGTTTATTTGATTAAATGAGGCTTACTTGGCATGATACATGTGACTTGTGGACCCTTGTAGGGAATACTTGTTTGTCTTTTCATGACCTTTCTCGTTGAAAGCTATCCATGGAGGAATCATGAATTTTGACCTTCATGGGGAGTTGAAAACCCCTAGTATGGACGCCATACCTCACAAGAGAGGTAGAGAAACCCAAAGCCTTTGTGTGCAAAGGATAGAGGACATTTCCTTTGGAGTAACTTTGACAACATTTGAGGATGACATCATATCCCTTTGCACCTGGACATTGGCCTTTTGAGGCCTAGGATGTCACTTTCTAAAACCTTGATGTCATTTGGCGGCTAGGGTTTGGTGGGATTGATGGTTCCATAGGTGATGTGATGTGGTTTGAAGGAAGGATATGTGTGGCATGACACTCTATAAAATAAGAGCTTGGCACATGGACTTTGTAGGCCCAAAGATCTACATTTTAAGGATCAACATCTCACTTTTAGGCCTCATGTAACCCTTCTAGGGCATGATGTCACCCTTTTTAGGGTTTTAATTTATGTAATTTTAATATTTGCAAGTTGTAAGAGAAAATAAAGGGGGTCAACCCTCTTTTAATTTGTTGTTGACAATTTTATGTGGACAAATTGGTTTATATGGCCTCATATAAATAGATGACCATCTCTTTTAATTTCCATAACTCATCACTTGAGAATTACATAATCTTGGACTGAAATTTCAGCCTCTTTGAGCAATTCATTATCTCTTCTCTCTTGTGCAAAAATAGATGCTACACTTGTCTATTGGTGGAATACATGCTAGTGAGTTCTCTTGGATGCTTGTTCTTGGAAATTTGATGGAATTTCTTTGATAAAGTAAGGTTTTTGCATGCTATCTCTTGGAATAGGTAATGAATTTATAATATTGTGTTTTTCTTCTTAATTTCAAGGTTATTAGTCAAACCCTAAGATGAGTGTAAAGGCATACAACCTCCATCAAGGAAATTTTAATCTATTTCTATTGAAAAGGCTTAAGGATTTCTACAATGATTAAGAGGGTTTATACCCTTGTATCAAGACCTTGCTAAGGTTTATCTTCTCTAGGGAGTAAGATGTATTACACCCCTAGAAGATTGGTAAACCCTGGCTTAACTTGGATTTATAATCTAGATGATTTGAAGATTTTGTGATTTCTTTGGTTTTTTAAGGGTTTAATTCTCAAGAAAAAAACATATTCTCCTTGTTGGCTAGGTTTTTTTCTAAGCAGGAGACTCCATAACCCAATAGATAAGGCACTAATTGCATTGGAGATTGAATATTGTTGCATTCATAAATGTGAATTTTAAGAGATTGAATTGTTTAAGGTTGGATCTAAATTCTATATGTTGTTGGCTCTCTTGTCCTCCAAGGGCATATTGATTGGATAAGTGATTGTGTTTATGTAATAAACATTAAATATGAAACCATTAGGGATGCAAAAAACTCACTCTTTCATACGTTTTTCCGACTTTTCTACCACTGAAAATTACTTGCAAGTTGTGATAATTGTTATAATGGTAATAATCTATTGATTGGGTGTTTTACTTGATAATTTTAGTGGCTAGAAGTTGATGTTGTAGAAAAAAAATTCCACAGCCATTGGGATTTAATAAATACTTGTCGATAACACTCTTTAACATCCCTCTTTTGATATCAAAGTCTTGGTTTAAACATTGGAATATTGTCTACTAGTTGAAAGCTTTATTTTCCAACATCACATACTTGATTTTGATGGTTTAATTTGAAGTCGTTATAACTTCTTCATTTCTGATATAAATATTTCCTTACTGAGGCAATTTTGGGACAACAAGGTTTCTTTTTGATTCCCCATTTGTATTGAGGCTTATATCATCATATTTGGTCTTGTTTTGGTTTGTCTAACACTATTTTGTAGGTATACAACCTTGGAAACCATTTACCAACTCCAAATACTCTCTCCTCAAGCATTAATTTCACCAGGACCTTGACCTGTATGGGTTTTCTTCTAGCTCCTTTATTCTTTCCTTGCAATCCTCCTAGGGTCACCCGAGAAGATTCCCTTGTGTAGGACTTGTCCTTCACTAAAACAAGGGAGATATATATTGAGGTGATAGTTATAGGTGTCCCTAGTTGTGTCTCACATTTCTTTCTTGGGTTGGGATTTTACCAAGCTACAAACTATGTGATAATAGTCTTCTTTATTTGATATTAGAATTAATAGAGCCTCTAGCTCACAAAAAATTCATACAATAAATTGTTATTCTACTAAATTCTCAAGTGCATATAATCAACCCTTTTTTAACCATGCCCATGATATTTTATTGAAATAAATTCTTTGTTATATACATGAAGAATTACTTCGTCCATAGCTACACATTAGTATGGATTCCACATCGATACATTAATATGGAAAAAAAACCCATCCTTTAATCTTCCCTTTATAATTTTTCGATAACCATCCAACGCATACCAATCATTTAAACTAATTTTCTTCACTATATGAGACATACCACATCATAGCATCCATGCAAGTTCAAGTTGTTTGATTACAAACACAAGCCAACAATATGACAATGCATAATTATACAAAACCAAGTTTGAGAAATCACAAGAAATACATTCTTCACCATTAAAAATGTATTTACAATAAAGTGTACACTCTTATTCTAATTCCCATACACTACTTGTAAAATTACCTTCATAATCAACATTCCACAATTGAGATTTAACGTTTTTAAAATTTTCCCAACTTTTGTTTGAAGTTCCAGTTAGAAGATAATTAGAAAATCAATTTCATCATGTTAAAACAAAATCATTCCACTAATGGAATCTCAACCTTGATGCCAACTTCTTACATATGACCAAAACACACACCAAGTCATCATGCCATCATCCATATTTAGTCATGGTTTATATCTTGTTATGTATTTTTTTAGCCTGTAAAAATGGCCATTTATCCCATACTATCAGGGTTTTATATGTAATATATCATCAATAACCACCGATGTAGTAGTCATGCCCAATATTTGGTTTAAGCCCAAAAATAAAACAGGGGATACCATACATCCATCCAAAATACACATACCAACCCCAAAATTTCTACAAGATTATTAAGTCAATTCAATATTCATAAGAGGTCCACCATCATTCAACAAAAATGTACTCACATAGTATTCCACAATTAATAGGGATGACTTCCTTTAATTACCATAAATTTTTACCATAATTTCATCCTAATTGTGAATTTTAGGGTTCAAAACTAAACTTTATATCGTTATCAAGTTTTCAAATTGATGACCCAATGGTCATTCCCACCCAAACACAATTACAAGGTCATACCCAAGAGGTGTATTCTTATCTCAAAGATTATAAGTGGAACTATCATTATGAGGTCTTCACATTCCAAGTGTTTACTTGGATACAATAAAAATTTTTCCAAAGGTTATACACATACAATCTTATTCCCAAAGGCATTATGATGCAGAAGCATCTTTAGACAAATCAAATTTGTCATTGACCTCATGGGGTCTTAAAGATAGTTACCCAAGGGAGTGGGTTCCCTTAATAAAATGATATTTTAATTCCTAAGTTTGTAATAATTTTATAGATATCTAGATTAATTCACATAGGAAGAGTTTGATTTAATTACGTACTATGTAATGTAATTGAATTTGTTTTATAAGAAGATTTCAATACCTTAGAGAGATACTAGGAATAAGTGCAAATATTAATAGAGAGATATTAGAAATCTGAGTAAATATGGAGTTTTATTTTCCAAGTAATTAGTTATAAATTATATTTAGGATATTTAGGATCTGAAATGATATGGAAGTTATCTTCCAATGTATATATTTGTAAGCCTACGGACATGAAAAAAAGTGGCCAAGGGCATGGGAGAGCCCAAATATTGTAAAATCATACCAAGTAGAGGATAAGAGGTAAATTATGAGTCTGTAGAATTTATGTACAGAGTTTATTTTAATGAAATTGAATGTTTGAATGGGAATTGAGTTACATATATAACTCTGTATTGTTAGGTATTGAATTAATGTATCTATGAAGAACATTATTGTATGAAATCAACATTGTCCTTGTTAATTTGAGAATTTAGTGGCTATGTGATTGCAAATAAATTGAATTATGAGTGTAGAAATTGAAATTTTATAGTGATAGATTGAATTATGGTAACATTTAATGCACTGAGTAGGTCATCTTGGTTCTTATATAACCTTCATGATTTCATCCAAATTTTCACCAAGTTAAATAAAGCGTAGAGAGGACACCAATCCTGTGAAGTTCGATTTAGTTAATTAATTCAAGGAGAGCATGGAGATCATTGTGGAATTGAATATACCCATGGATTGGGTTAAGATATTCAAAGACAAAATTTGTAGAGGATAGATATATTGAGCTCTGCAAGTGATGATGTTTTTATTTTTACTTTGGTAAAAGTAGTTGTTGTTTGTGCAGGTAGCAGCAACAGAGAAAGAATAAATGGTGGAATCACTACAACTAGAGAAGTTTTGATAGAGGAAGAGAAGGAAAGTGAAGCTCTCAAGAGGAAGTGGGTAAAGTGTAGAAGCCTACAACTATTATAGTTAAATAAGGTTCTAGTGGAAAGAACATGAGAATACCAAAATTCCAGGTTCAAGAGACTAAACCTTGGTGAGGTATTGTGTTGCAAGGTGAAAAATACTTGTTACTACAGAGGATTTATTACAGCTCATAGGTTGAGCATAATGAATTTCAAAGAGAGAGAGAGAGAGAGAGAGAGAGAGAGAGAGAGAGAGATGGAAATGACTAGATATAGTTAGGTGAAGGGATTAGAAGAGGAAATAATCCATTGAGAAAATAAGGAAAGTGTCAGGGAACTTGAGTTGGTTGAGTTGAGAAACAATTTCACTGGGTTGGGAGAGTTGCTACAAAAATAAATGGGAGAATACTAGTGGTATGGTTGGATTATGAAGAAGTTTCAATGGCTTATCAGAAAACTGTTTGAAAGGAAAGTGAGACACAAGCTAAAATCCTGGTTAAATACCAGAGGAATTAAGTATGGGAAACATGAAGTTCATTATTGTGAACCTGAATATGGAGTAATCCTTGGAGAATATGATGATGTGGATGGGAGAAATGATGATGGTCTCATTGAGTGTATGGAATGTTCAATTCAATATAAGGAAGGGATGTCAGAAGCATCAACAGAGACCCAAGAATCTCTTGGTTCTAAAATTGATTATTTATGTGTGATTGCAAGTACTGAAGATCATGAATATGGATAGACTCCAAAAGTTGTCATGAAGGAAGATGAATAATTGAAGGTCAACAAGAAGATTGAAGGATCTCAAATTGTTGTTGCATACAACATGAGAACAAAGTTCAATCAACAAATTGAAGAAGGACAAGGAGTTTAGGAAGAAATTGTACAAGCATGTAAAGAAAGGAGTAAGCTTGTAGGTATAGATGTTTGGTGGTATGTTCTCTTATTGAATGCTTACTTGATTATTTTTAAGGTTGAAAGAGTTTCACTCAAGATCAAAAAACACGTGGATAATGGGAAAAGAAAGAGAATTACATACCTTGCATATTTATAAGTATAAATTATAACAATGTGTACCTTGCATATTTATAAGTATAAATTATAACAATGTGGATGCATATAGTAGTTTGTTTCCTTCAACATGTGTGTTGTAGAATTGAAGCAACAATGCAATAAAACAAGTGGACAAAAAGAAAATAAAGTATGGGGTCCATGAGGAGGAAGAGATGTAATATATACACCTACAATTGAGAAATGATAGAAATGATACAGTTAGTGGAAATTGGAATATTCATGAACAAGATTCCATGGACTCTTTTTAATCTCTCAGAGCCCTACGACGCAGTAGACATATCTTCGTGACAGATAAAATTTGTCATTGACATCATGGGGGTATTAAATATCTTTACCAAAGACAGTGGGTTCCCTTAATTAAATGATATTTTAATTCCTTGGTTTGTAATAATTCTAGAGATATCTACATTGGTCCACATAGGAAGAGTTTGTTCTAATTTTGTACTATATAATGTAATCAAATTTGTCTTATAAGCATATTTCAAGACCTTGGATAGATACTAGCTTGAATAAGTGCAGATCTCAATTGAGAGATATTAGAAATTTGAGTAAATCTGGAGTTTTCTTTTCCAAGTAATTAGTTATAGATTCTATTGAGGATATTTAGGATCTAAAACATCCAAGCGTCTTCAATGTATATATTTGTAAAGCATGTGGGTATGAAAAACTCACAAGCAGCTGGATCACCAAATATTGTAAAATGGGGCCAAGTAGAGGATAAGAGGTAAATTATGAGTCTACATAATTTATGTCTAGAGTTTATTTTAATGAAATTGAATGTTTGAATAGGAACTGAGTTCTATATATAACTTTGTATCGTTAGGTCTTGAATTAATGTATCTTTGAATAACACTATTGTATGAAATCAACGTTTTCCTTGTTGAAATCAATGTTTTAAGGCCTAATTTTATCTTCCTTTAGCTTAATTTAAGATTCATAAGAATTAGCTACTATGAGTGGGTGGTAACATCCTCTCTTTGCATGCACTGAAAAACTTTATCCTTGAGGGATAATTTGTTTCGCGATTTAGATTATTATACTATCTATTGCCTGATTATGATTGTGAGACATTATGGATCTGATGATATGTTACTTATTTTGCATTCGCTACAGATAGGTGTGCTATTGACTCCGGTTCTCCGAAAGGTGCGTGACTTTAACCGAGTACTGTGAGACGATGGAACCCCTTGGAATCTTGATCGAGTTAGGGAGTGGATTTCTGGGTTGAATATTGTTGATGTGATTACATGTACATATGATTAGACGTTATTATGATTGATTATTATTGCTGATGATGATTCGCTGATCGATGCGCTACTGATAGCTTGTCGACCAGACTCAAGGTTTTACGACAACTTGTGAGACTTTGCGAAAGGTGGGTGCATCCTGCCACAACCTACTAAAGCACTCCAGAAATTTTACGGTCTAAATCCAGGTTAACGACAATTCAGTTCGAAGACCCATGTCGTGAGGGAAGACTACTACAACCTCACAATGATTCTAAGGGTATTACGCAATAAGGCCTGTTCCCAGAGGCCCTTACCTGCTAAGATCACCGGCATATCGGACTCCGTGGTTTTTATATTCACCAAGTCATTAAGAGGCGAAAGTGGCACCTTGAGCATCGAGTGAGTCTCCGGAAGGAACGCTATCAAGGAAAATGGGCAGTGACTCACACCCTTTGGATCACATTAGCATCCCCAAGGGCATGTCGCTACAAGGAAACAGAGGCGAGTGGCAATGGATAACGAAGCGTCCGGCGGGCACACAATCGATTTCAACCCGTAAGTATCAACCATTCGGACTTTAAAATTAATGTTGTGATAAGTAAGATTTAAAACAATTTCCATAATAAAAATGTCTAATTCTAGTGAAATTAAAATCTAGGGTCTAAGTATAACATGTGGTAAAAAAAAATAACAATCATAATTAAACATGTAACAAGAAGGTTAGAAATTCATTTTATTAAAGTCAAAATTAAATGGAGGATTAAAATTTAAAAAGGAATGGTTGTTTTATCTATTTTTGCTGATTTGATTTTAGTTTAAAAAAAAGGGTAAATGGTTCTTTCATCTACACTTTCTAAATTAAATTTTGCACCAAAGAAGAAAAAGCGGCAATTCGCCAATATTCAATTTTAGTTAACAAGGAAAAAGAGGGAAACTCAAAAGAAGGGAAACTTATGAAAACGAGGAAACTAAAGAAAGGCAGTCTAAAGAAAAGCTGAATGTCTAACTCAATAAGGAATATTTCCTTGGGAACATGCTATTTATGAACCAATTAGAACTTTAAGGCATAAGTCATTTGGAAGATTGTATAAATAGACACCAAGGAACTTTTCGAACACCTTAGGTGGTGAGGGAAGGACACTTAATCATTTTGAATAAATTAATTTCTAAAGGCAAAATTAGGGATTGAGCGCATGGGTACCTGGAGACGAAAGCCCTAATTTTATGAAAAAGGAATTTAATGATATTTTGGGAAATTAATTACTTGAAAACTCTATGCATACGGAGGAGGGAGTATGGATTCATCTTCAGAAGGTTACGCTGAAATTCTTTGTTCCTGACTAAACTCTTTGTGGGAATTGGGATCTACCAAAGTAACGAGGCACCGACCTTGAGAGGAGAGAGATGGGTGTCGTTCTCTGGCTAAAAAGGCAATTCATTTGTGGGCTCCGAGGGCTCCAGCCTGGGAAGAGCACCCTAGTGTTGACTAGGAGGCACCGTGACATCGGTCGCCGCAAGCTGAGCTGATGGAGCGTAGCGATAACTTGAGTTTTCTTCCCATTTACATAAAATACTGTTACTTAAAAGTCAAAATTTAGTTTACACATGTTATTTTTTCTGTAGCTTTTATTGAAGATTTCTAGTCAGTCATAATATTTCTTTTGCACCGCCTTCCTTCTAGAATCCCCTTTGCTCTACACTGTGATTGATGCTTCCCCGTGGAGAACCTGCGGTAACTTCCTCGATTTCAATGACTTCTTTGCGTTGGTTTTATTGATTATTATGAAGAGATTGTGTTTTATATTCTACCTCCTTAACCTTTTAGTTATTAGTTTTGTTCTAGAAGTTCACTGTGGAGTCGTAATCCCATCTGACGCCATTCGCTTTTTAAAGACCTAGATTCGCCCTACTTTCTATGGGATACAAGGGAAGCACGGTCCATTTACTCCGTCCTCTCTTTACTTATTGTTGCTACAAGTTTTTCTCTTCTGATTAATCTCTAATATTTTCGCCTCCTTGTGAATGAGAATATGAGCGCTTTTGATCGATCCATTGTCGAATGATTATTCTTTGTGCCTTCTTGTGATTGAGTGTCTCTACGTTTGTTTGGTTCATCCCTGGTCAATTCATCTCTTCTTTTTCTCATGATTGATTATCTCTGCATTTTCATTAAATGATTGCCTCTGCCCTCCTTGAATGTTACTCTGCGATTTTCTTTTTGGATCTTTCGCATTGAAAAATGATATATATTACATAGCCAAATCATAACTCAAATAATTATTGGGGCTTGATTTCTCAGATTTTCAAGTTGGATGATTTAATCAAATTTATTTTATGGGTTCCAGATCAAACACCTTATCTCTCATACTCAACATTATCCCTCAGACTAAACAATTTTGTAGGAATGAACCTATAAGTCTAGTTTAGACAACGATTCATGGTCGCTGATGTACATTATTGTTGATAGTAAATGTTATGCACACATCATTATATCATAGAGATTTTGTATTTACTATGAAAACAAGTATTAACAACAACATTCTGGACAACAATTAAATATTGTTGATAAAATAAATTCATTTGATAATTTGTGGCAATATCCACCAACGATTTTGTAATACTTACCAACAATTTTGTAATTTGAACAAACAATTTTACAATGCTTAGATAGGATTTTGGTAATATTTATACTGCTATATATTAACACACAACGACCTCGTAATTTCTCTCAACAATAACACACAACGAACTCATAATTTCGATCAGCAATAAAACACAACGAACTCATAATTTTTCTCAACAATAACACACAACGAACTCATAATTTCGCTTAGTAGAGGTTCCTAGGTACATATCATAACACACAGTGAACTCATAATGTCACTCAACAATATATTTATTATCCTTTATTTGCTGGACAACGATAACTTAGACAGAGTCTCCTTTTTAAATGCTAGACAACGTTTCCTTTTTAATGATAGACAATGTATCAATGATTAGGCAACATATATTTAGGCTGTGTTTTCATCCATATTTATTCCCACCATAAATATTAATTCATACAGATCTCAGGGTTTACGGAGCTGAAAGATTGTAATCCTAGTTATCAGGGTTAAAATGCAGATCGTTGGACTATTGAGAGTAAGGCTTTAATTTTGCCATCATTGAATTGTGCCCATGACTTAAATTCATATCCATTTACCACTCACCTCTTACCAATCGCACATATGTTTACGAACTGTCTTCAGATATCAACGCTTGGTAGAATTACTAATCGATCAAGTTTACTTCTTTTAATAATCATTCCCTTGTGAAAATATGATTATGACATTCAATGTCTTAAGTAATTCATACAATAATTTAATTATTCTCATGCATATTCTAGTATTTGTTTACTTTAGAATTTTGATATTTATTCATACAACATATTTTAAACATGCGTTAAGTTTCAAGCAACCATATTAGGAGTTAACTGTTGAAAAAAAATTATGTTTAAATTAACTTATGTGTTGGAAATTTCCAATATCGTTGCATCGTAAGGATTGGGTGATATTTCAATTATATATGAACGAATTATATGAAGGTTGGGTTGTTGGGTACGTTGTTAATGAAGAGGCCTCTTTATATATACACCGCTCCCAACAAGAAATCCTATAATATTTATAGTATGGATTAAAAGTTTAGGAAAATAAATATGGATAAAAGCCTATTTATATTATAAGAAGAAACTCTATTTTATAGGAAGAAAAAAATATGGTATAATGGAAAATGATGTAACATATTTAATTGTCAGAATAAGGAATTCATCTTAGTTATTTTTAAATGATATGTAGTTATTTTTAAATGATATATAGTTATTTTTAAATGATATATATAATAATTAAATAAGTATTAATACTATATGTATCAAAGAATGATTTACTTATATAAAGATTTTTTTCAGGTACATGAAGGTGCCTTGTATAATAAATAGTGTAAATTACATCATGTTTAGATCATTGTTTGATGCAATGGCGTAACTATGTGCCTTAAGGAAAATTGTAATTGGTGGTTGGTCTTAGTTGTTTAACCACTCAGGTTGCCTTGTAGGAACCCATAAATCCTTCGATTAGTTGTGCAATTTAATTTGAGGGATGTCACCTTGCGTCTTGTTGACTTGTTGCTTGGGTGCTTGGGTATAGTCTTCTTGTATTTTTGACAGTTAATTTGGTCTCCTAGCGCGTTGGATTTAGCTTGGTTAAGGGTCTAGAATTGTTATGTTGCGTCATGGTTACTAACACACCTATCTCATTGTGACGACATGATTCCTGATGAGCAGATCATTGCATGCCCTGATGGATAGATGCGAATGATAACCTGGTCGAAGTCTTGTGCTTCCCGATGTGGACGTATTGTTCGTTGTAATGGATGTTAGGTACTTGGTTTCGTAATGCCTTAATGCATTAGGTTTGTGCACCATAGAGGATTCTAGTTACTAGTCATCGAAGCCACTAGGTAGGGTTGTTGATGTTGTCTCGTAGCTTGTAGATGTCATCTTGCTTGTGTCAGGCAGGTAGTCATTTGTATATGTCTATGGATTATCGCCTGTTTCATCTAGTTGCATGACATGCTAGTGTGTTGATTCGATGTTGTTTGTTGCCTGATCTGCGTGTGTTGTGTTCTTTGTCAAGTTGTGTTGTTTAATTGTTGTCGTTGTTGTTGTCCTGCTTTAAAAACAAAATATTTTGTGTTGCGTCGCTTGTAGTCATAACGATGGGGGTGTTACAGTTGTTGGGATTTGGTGACAACAAATTACCAACAATAGATTTGGATCCTATTATTCTGCATTGGTTACAACCAAATATACCAAGCTAGAATATGGATAGGGATTGCATTTATTAATCGGTTTCTTGTGTGAATGTATAAATTCATGTAAGCCTGTAGAGGCAAAATGACTGAGTGTGAGTGAGCTGATGTAATCTCCATGATCTGAATAATAAGACAACCGATTCCTATGCTTGGTGGGCGTAGCCCAACATTTGAGTGAACCAGGTGAAATCTTGTGTTTTCTTTTATATCTGATTGTTAATTATCATATGTGAATTGTGTTTTCCGCATTGACAATTATAACAAGTAGTATAAGAGGGGAGTTGGAGATCCATGGGGCCATCCACAATGCCAAACCGTGAGGCCATCCGCAAGAGTTGAATCTTTGTGTATAAAACAAGGATGGGAGAGAGCGTTGGTTCAAGTCAGCGTTGGGCGTGAGGGAGCGCTTATTAGCAGCCCCTTACATTTTTCTTCAAAATCCAATTTTCAGCACTGGTTTATTTTGATAAGGGGAGCGTTGTGGGAGTGTTGTGTTGAGACATCGATCTCCCAAGTAAAATATTCGCATGGTTTGTTTTTGAAAAGTTAAGGTATGGTGAAATTGTTTGGGTTTTTCAAAATTGAATTTCTTTTTTAAAAGGTGAAAGTCAAGTCACGTGGAGGATGAATGAAGTAAAGGTGGAGGGGTGAATGTGAATTAAAGTAAAGTGAATTTTTATTAAAAAGGATTATTATATTCGGAATTTAATAAAATATTTAAAGGAATACTTTTTATGAGAGGTGGATCTCACTTGGATGATTATGTATGAAGTGGATATAAAAGGATCTATGAAATATAATTTTTTATTATTTTAAACCTTTTGGGTTATTACTTAACCTTTTTTATTAAGGATCTATATTTAACCTTATTTATAATTTCCTCCACATTTAAAAGGATTTTTATAAGCAGTGGGTATTGGAAGATTTTTTGTGCTAATGGCCAAGATGCAGAGTTCGAAGTTTGAAGTTGAAAAGTTCAGCGGTAAAAGAAAATTTGAGCTCTGGAAGCTCAAGATGCGGGATTTACTGGTGAAACAATGGTTGCAAAAAACATTGGCAGGCAAGTCAAAGAAACCAACAACCATGATGGAATGGGAATGGGAAGATCTGGATGTGAAAGCTCTTAGTACTATTCATTTATGTTTAGCGGATGAGGTTCTGTTTAATATCGTAGGAGAGGATACAACATCGGGCTTATGGAGCAAGTTGGAAAGTCTATATATGATGAATTCCTTGACAATCAAAATCTACTTGAAGAGATAATTGTATAGTTTGTGGATGAAAGAAGGTACAAAATTTGTTGACCACTTAAATACCTTCAATACCCTTATAATTCAATTGACTAGTATGGAAGTTAAATTCGAAGATGAGGATAAGGCTATTACACTATTGTGTTCATTTCCTGAGTCTTGGGATAATCTAGTCACCTATATCGACAAATGTTTTAGATTATGACTCTGTTTTGGGAGCTTTGTTGGCTGAGGAGATGAGGAGAAAATCTAGTAAAGAAACCTCAACTTCAAAAGTGATGCTGGTCAGAGGTCGAACTAAAGAGAATAATGAGAGAAGTTTTTCCCGATCTAAGTCAAGACACAAAAAGGGTACAACAAAATGCTGGTATTGTGGCAAAACAGGACATCCCAATAATGATTGCTGGAAGAGAAAGGAATCTTAGGAAAAATCTACGAAGGAAGCAAATTTGGATGTAAAAAATTCAGGTATGACTAATCACATTTTATCCATTTCTAGTAATTTACAATATCAAGAAGAATGGAAGTTAGATTCAGGTGCCTCCCACCACATGTGCTCACATAGAAATTGGTTCATTTTTTACCAATTTATTGATGAGGGTGTAGTGTTTATGGGAAATGGTATTCCCTGTAAAACTGTTGGGGTTGGAAGAATTAGAATCAGGATGTTCGATGGTATTGTTAGGGAATTAATGGATGTTAGATATTGACCTGAGATTAAATCAAATTTGATTTCATTAGGAGTATTGGATTCTTGTGGATATAAGTATACAGGTCAAGGTGGAGCACTCACATTGTCAAAAGGTAGTTTAGTAGTGATGAAGGCAACAAAGGTTGATAACCTTTATAAGTTGGAAGGGAGTACTGAAGTGGCATATGAAGTGAAAAATGTATCTTCTTGTTTATGGCATAAGCATCAAGGTCATAACAGAAAGAAAGAATTGCAGGTATTGGTAAGTGGTAAATCAATTCCGGACTTAAAATATTTGTTTTTATATCTCTGCAAGCTATGATGGTGGAATAAAAGGATGTTGTGTGTGGGATCCTACTTCTCACAAGTTCATCATTGATAGAGATATAGTATGTATGGAACAACCAAAATGGTTGATTCAAGATCGCAACGGTAAATTTGTTTGCATGCTAGAAAATTCATTGTATGGCCTATTGGTACCCAGGAAAATATACAAGAGGTTTTAATCCTTCATAGTGAGTCAGAATTTTTCAAAGGGTAGGAATGACTATACGGTTTATAGTACATTCATAGTATTGATGTTATTTTCTGATGATATGCTCGATGCAAGCTGAAGCATGGATAAAATCAGTAAGAAAATGACTCAGGTGGACAGGAAAATTCAAATGGGGGATCAAGGAGCAGCAAAACAAATTAAGGGCATGGAAGTATACAGACATGGTAATGGTAAGATGTGGTTGGAGGTCAGTATGAACATTGTAAAACCATTTTTTATCCCTCTTGATGTCCATTATAAGTCTTCTTCAAGCATAGGTCCTGACTATAAAGAAGAAAAGGTTATGTCTCGTGTAAGTTCAGTAGGAGGTCTGTTGTATGTGATGAAATGGTTAATATAAGATATTTCACATGCTAATGATGTTGTCAGATACATGATAGACTCAGATGCTACAGTGAAATGGGTGCTTCAGTGTTTGAAAATCACAAATGTCTCCTATAATGGTTACACTGAGATGGTCTGTGATAATTGCAATATATATTTTACAGGTGTTTTGGATAGGAGGAGATATATCACTAAAATGTCTCACAACACAATTGTGGAAGACATGTTGGAGGTGGAGTGACCCCTTAGGAAATCCAATCTCATGACATAGGCGAGATCATGAAACCAATTTTATTAGAGAAGTTGCAGTGGTGTAGGCTTCTCTTGGCTTGCAGAAAAGGTGATGAACAAAATGAAGCATCAAGGTATCAGGCTGATTGTTGTCAAGGTGGAGATTGTTGGGATTTGGTGACAACAAATTAACAAGAACATATTTTGATCATATTATTCTGTGTTGGTTACAACCAAATAGACCAAGTTAGAATATGGATAGGGATTGCATTTATTAATCAATTTCTTGTGTGAATGTATAAATTCATGTAAGCCCGTAGAGGCAAAATGACTGAGTGTGAGTGAGATGATGTAATCTCCATGATCTGAATAATAAGACAACCGATGCCTATGATTGGTGGATGTAGCCCAACGTTTGGGTGAACCACGTGAAATCGTGTTTTCTTTTTGTGTGATTTTTAATTATCATATGTGAATTTTGTTTTCCGCATTGACAATTCTAACAATAGTAAGGTCATACCACCTCACTGTGTGTCCCCCAATCATAAAAATATGTATATCCTACAAATGGAGACTCTGCACCTCAATTGATACTTTGTGCCTCCATTAAGGATTCATTGGTTATGGCCCACACCCATCTATTGGAAATTTGGCAAGGATTTGCCATGTATCTTACACATGTAATAATCATGCACATATCACATAGATAGATATCATATAAGAAACATAAAATTTTGATTTCTTTGATATTACTAGTTACCCTCTAATGCAGAAGCATCGTCAGCATCGTCAGTGAGCACACATGGCAGGAAAGCTCAACGCTCGGGAATCATTTCAGAATCTCAAACGCTGGGAATTACTGTGAATCCTTTAGGGAGATAATGAAGAACAAAAGAAGATCAAATGCTTGGAGGTGGAATGATCACGAGCGATCAGAGAATTTCACTCTGAGTCTTCAATGCAACTGAACTTAGGTAGCAGTTAGGTTTTCGTTTTGAGTAGATGAGTAGTCGGGGGGAACCCTAAGGACCCTCTGAGATAAATAGAGGTTTTTTATGCCCAAATAAGGCTGCTGCGAGTTAGTATGAGTTTTTGAGTTTTATTTGTTGTTTGAGAATAGTTGTAGCCATTTTTATTTTCTGAATGAATATAATAGAGGAAAATTTATCCAAATGCGTGATGTTGTTACTGTTTGTGATTCCCTGTTATTATGTTTTCATAAATGAATGAATTTCATTATGAGTGGATGAAACTATGAATGTTAGTATGAGTTTCAATTGTTTCTCTTCTTTTGAGTGAGTGTAATGCGTGCACACAAAACACAAGGAGTACGTGACAGGATCTATTTCTATTTCGAAGATATAAAGAGATAGCACGAGACTTTCCCTTTGCAAGGAGTGCAAAGCGACTGCTACAAGGCGTGTGCAGTCATCTGCAAGAACCAAGTCTTGCGTAGGTGTTGAAACATTTATTTTTTCTAAGCTTTGGACTTAAATAAGTTTAATTATCGTTAAATAAAGACAAACGCACACTCAGATATCACCATGGATGAGTTCTTCCATTGGATACAACAATCCTAAGCTATTAAAATTTATGAAGTCACCCACTAGTTAAAGGGTCAAATCGTTAAAAACAGTCTTCAAAATTTCAAGTTTCGGGACTTCACAGGCCTAATAGTCCAACATATAAAGAGTCCCAATGTCCCGACATGTGAAATCATGAAACTACAATAAGTTTTAAAGCCATGTTAATTAAGACGGTAAGAGATATTGGTACTAATTAATCACATCGTGACTTCGCGATTTGGGAATTCTTCCCCAAACGACAACTTAAAATCCTGATACACAAAGTCATGAAACCTTTATTAATCGCGATTAATTAAAAAGTTAAACATGATTAATATTACTTAATCAATCACAAATTTCACAATCCTGGGGTCCTTAAATCAAGCTGAGTCAAAGATAGTAAATATTTTTGCATTTTGGAAATCGGGGATTTACCATTCATTACATTCAAAAACCCTGAAACCCGAGGTCCTGAAAGATTTGATTTCTTAAGCATGATTAATTTAACTTTTTAAATTAAAATTAACAATGTAAATTTGATCTTTCGCACATTCGCGTTTCAGGATATTTCAATGTTGTTACATCCAAAACTCCTGGTCGCAAAATGTTGAAATTTGGTAATATTTATTATGGATCAATGGAAATATATCCTAGCGTAAGGTGCGTATCTCTAGATGTACCCTCCTCATTAAAACAAATAAATTCATCAGCCGTAGAAACATGCTCAAATTAATGCACACTGAGAGCGAATAAAAGTTTTCTATTTCAAATTTCATTCTTACTTTCAACAAAGTAGTAAGTTTAGCTAAAGAAAAGCCTATGCATTCTCCTATGTAACAGGTATTTGCATTTTATTACAGGCATTATGGAACACAGGAAAACGTTGAAGAATAATGATGAGGCCGGTGAAGGATCAAATTTGAATGCATACATCCTGTCTGATACCACACCACATGCTATAGATTCAATTAGGTCCTGGATGTAGATTTTTGAAATCTTGGAGTGTGAAGTCATAAATTGCCAAGATGATTCTGGATATGAAATGATTGACAAGCTTGGAACTAAAATCAGAGTTATAGCAGAATCTAAACTTCATAAAATATCTACACAGTCGAAGCTCATGCCATACAACGATATGATAAGTTGGGCTCTGGATAACACCGATGTGCAGACCAGAAGCATCTTAAATCACCAAAAGGTTGTTGTCGGATCTTTCAGGCTAGAACATATCCAAGTAAAGTACAATCTATCCCCTAATCCTAAATATATTTATAATGATTCATTCGTAGCGGAGTTTCAATGAAAAGAATGTGCAAAATGTGACCGAACCTACCCAGATATAGTTAAAACATTGTGGGGAATTCCATCAAAATTCAGAGCTGATTCTCATGGTGTGTCTTCCACCGCATCATTAAATGAATATATGGTCTATGTAGCCATGATGCTATGTAGAATATTTGGAAGTAAAACCCCTACTCATTTTCCATTGCAATGGGTATCAATCATGCATGAGGTAGCCGAGGGTTTCACTTGCAACTGGGAAAAGATTCCCTTAGATAACCTAATCAAAGAAATTACTGAGTATCAAATGGTGAAGTCAAAATTCCAACCTGCCCCTTTTTATATGTCTATGTATTTCATGGATGCCATATGTTACATGACTCCATTTCCATTGATCAATTGGAGATGGAACCCAACCTGTGCAAAACCTATCCATTTTTATCATTCTAAACTATGGGAAAAAAAGGTCAAAGATTTCTTTTATGAAATATGTCATAATGTAGTGATCCTTGTTCATCAAACATTATATGGTTATTCACCCCCTCGGATTTCAGAGAAAATTATGGGGAACCTTAAAACAGTTGCAGATTAGTTTATTGAAGAGAATTTCTCTTATATCAGAGTTTTTGGATTCTCAATTTCCCCTCACACTCTACCAAAGTTTCTGCCTGACAGATTGGTGTGCAACAAAGTGGCTTACCAAACGGTAACAGGAGGCATTGGCAAAGAGTTAAAAGCAGTTCAGAAGAAATTATGGCCAGCGTTCCCTTTATAGGTTGGAAGGTTTTCATTGTTGAATTTTGGCCATTCCAAGGTAGAGGCTACAACTTTAAAGGATTTCAAACTTGTATACATCAAATTCATAAGGCATGATCCATATCAAATTGTGGGGAATCACCTAGCTCAATGCAATATGAAAACATATGAGCATGAAGACTCCCCCTATGATGATATATTCAAGGGAATCAGAGCTTATGAGGAGGTACTAGACAGAGTCCAAACGTTACCCCCTGACCAACAGTCTATATTTTCACTTTCTAGAGACACAGATGAAGTGGGTTGCCCAAGATACTATAGGGATAAACAATAATCACTCCTCCAAAATAGGGATCTATACCTCCAGGTTTTGAGCCAAAATCTTCTGGTAAACAGACTATCGAGGAATCCCCAAAGAATCATGAAGTGTCTTCACAAATATTAGAAACCTCACATGCAGAACATCTAGAGTCACAGATAGAGGTTCAATCTGAGACACTTCTAAAACATAATCAAGTGATATTCCCTATATCGCCAGCTACTCCTGTTGATGCTTCTAGAACAACAAAAGTAATGCAATTCACAGAGGTAGGTAGTCCTATTACAACATTAACCCCTTTACAGTCAAGTTTTGGGACTCCCAGTCTCGAAGTTATATATGCAAGTGATCTCGCCCTAATGCTGCTTGAAGAGACACTTCCTTCAAACTTTTTCTTTAGAAAAAAAGGGAGGACCATAGTCAAAAGAGAATCACAGAAAAAAGAGGGAATAATAACCAAAAGGCAAAGGATGATATTTGATGGGAAGGCTTGGAAGATTCAGAGGTCGCAAAGGAAATGGATGGGTCACTAGGTGCCTTTGCTATGGAAAATCAGTGGTCGGTCGACAAGATGGAAAAACAATTGAGACAGAGGAATCTATTGATAGGTAAATTATAGAGTCAGATAATGGTTGTAGAAAAGAACATCAAAAATGAGGTCAACAAAGAACTCAAACAGGCTAGAGCCAACAACATACAAGAAATCCAAATGCTCAATTCCAGTATTGATGAGATGCATAAGAGGATGCAAGTGAGAAAAAGACAAACTGACCAACAAGATGAGTTGATAAAACAATTGAAAGACAAGGTCAGTTCCCCTGAGAAAATGGTGGTGGATATAGCGTTGTTTCAAGCTAAAGTGTTGGAGGTGCTAAAGAAACTAGAAATAGCTCAACAAATCCTGCTCTCTAAAGTAAAAATCATCCAAAATCATTCTCAGGTGATGGATGAAGCATTAAGTAATATTGTCTTAAGAGAGAGAGAGGTTATCGTTTCCCGAACTACCTTCCAAGAAGCGGATATATCATCAACAAAAGAAGGAAGAGCTATGGCATCTGGGTTGTCAATTTCATAGCAAACTAGAGATGATATTATACTAAAGACTTGGGAGTCAAACATAGCCGAAGGTAGGAAAATGGCTAAGGAATTGAGAGAATCTTGCGAATTTTTTTTTTTGTTCACTTAACAAATAATTATTAGGCTTCGATAAAGAACATAGTTTTAGGACACTGGGTTAGATTAATATAGCCAAACATCATCTTGACATTAAAACAAATATGGAAGAAGAACAAGAAGAAATATCCCAAATAAAACAGGTTGATATTGCTCAAATAGATAGATGGTTAGTGAATCCTAATCTGCAAATGCAGTCTATTATTTCAGAGGATAGATGGATAGAAGAAATATTGCTTCCACTGGAAAAGAAATTGTAATTTTTTTAGGCTAATAACTTAACAAGGTCTTCTGGGTTGGTAGCCGAATTTGTGAGCAGGTGCATCAAATGTATTGAGCAGGGAAAAGGTAGTACCTATGGAAACAAATGAATACAATCCATGTACATTATCTATTCTGGATATAGAAGACAGTAAAGGAAAAAATTCATGCTAGCATAATGAGAAGATCAAGAAGATTGCAAATGAAGCGTTTCAGTTTCCATATTTTGTAATTTTAATTATTCTGAAGATAGAGGAATTCCAACCGTTTGAGGTTGAAATTTTTTGTATAAATACATATTCGAAAGAATGAGCAAGGGCTGCTTCTTTCCGGTTGTAATTGAGAAATCTCTCCTCGTTGAGAATTAATACAAGTGCAAACCAGAGATTCCACATTTCGTCTATTTGAGTTATGTGTTCTTCTGTATTTCCATATTCCATCATCTTTTTTGTATAGTTCCTTGATGAATGCCTAATTGCAATTTAGTACAACATCTACTATGGTTATATTTCATTCAGTTATCTGGTGACAAACCAATTTTCCTCTGTATTGGCTATTAACAAATACAAGACCTGTGAGTAATTAGATTACTATATTTTATGCTTGATTAAAGGTTACATTATCCATTTTATTCTTCTGTAACAAGTAAGATTCTTCTGTATTTGATGCCTTTATTTGTCTAACAACTTTATGTTTTTCTCTCATTACATCCTATATTTTAAAATTTAACTCAGACACAAAAACCGACCTCTGAGCTGTTATACTATTAATTCATTTTAAGGAAATTTTCTCACTTAACTGAGATAGAAAAAGAAAAATTTCAAACTTTCCTTATTTCCTGATGCTTGACATTGTTCTTTAAGCCTTAAGTAAAAACTCAGGAACAACATCTTTTTGGCGCCATTGTCGGGTATGGAGAAACGAAGTCATTTTTCCCTTGGAGAATGACATTGGTAAGCTTCTCTCTTTGATAGTGAATAAAGATTGAATACATTATAAGACTTAATTTTTATTTTTCACTTGGCGACTCCATAATTAATAAACTAGCATTCGATCAAAGCAATACCAGACAAAACCCTAATGATAGGTAGACCACACATGTTTCCAACCCTGAAAAAAATTTAAAACCAAGGGGATACCTTAAGCAAACCACTGCATCCACAAGTAAAGTTTACCAACCTAAACACACACAGTCTAATGCTAAGGTTCCACTTGAACCATTAACTCCGCAAGAAGTTTCCACCTAAATCCTTTTTAGAGAAATGTCGGCTGATAGAATTGAAGCCGAAATCATAAACCCCAAATTGGTTTTATTCGAGATAAAGGCCGAAACTGATTCAAATACCCCTTTTGATAATAAAGGTAAAGGCATCATATCAATACCTTATTCAATCTATATTCCATCAGTTCTCGAAGTAAAGAGTCCAATTTCTCTAAGTATTGAATAATATATCTTGCACTCTGATTCGACTCTTCCTGGTTCTCCCGTTTATATATCCTACAAGTCTGAAGAACCTAGTCCTCGTCTCTCATTTCCCTACTTTCTAGATTTTCTATCCCCTGATGGTCAAATCCCAGAACCCCTTTCATGTCATCCTGAAGTAACTGAAAGGTCACTACACATATTTGAAAAACCCCTTTACAATATCCAAGTCTCATCCCCTAGATTACCAATGGTTGTGGCTAGTAGAGGTGTTGCCAGAGGAGGTGGTGTCGGAGGTGGAGGAGGACATGGTGCAGGAGGAGGAGGTGGTCAAGGACCACCCCCACCTCCTAGTATATTCACTAAAGTAGCTTCTATATATGCTCCTTTGGTCCTCCCATTTCCTCTCCACGACTTACCCGAAAACTATATGAAAAAATTGCCAAAATTCACAGGAGAGGGAGACCTAACTGCGACTAAACATATAAATTTATTTGATCAATTCGTCGATATCCTTTGCCTCAAGAATGAAGACATATATTCAAGTCTCCTATTCCAAACTTTTGAAGGGAAGGTGAGACCCTAGTTCCGAGGACTGCCAGAAGGTTCAATAAGATTATATGACGAGTTAGAAAGTGCCTTTCTCAGACAATGGGGAGAGAGAAAAGATCGCCTTTATTATTTAATCGAATTTGGAGCTTTAATAAAGAAAAAATCAGAAGCAGTTCTTGAATTCACACAAATATTTAATAAATTATATAACAATATCCCAGCTGAGGTTAAACCTTCCCAACTTGCAGCAAAAGTAACTTTTGTTGGGGCTTTTGAGCCTGATTTTTCTCTATTATTGAGAGAAAGGAGAGTTTTTGACCTTACTATAATTCAAGACGATGTTGTAGAGATTGAGTCAAATATGATGGCATTGCTAAAGTTAAAAACTAAATTCGAAACGAGAAATAAAGAGAATAGACGATTTAGAGAACAAGAAGGACCCTCAGAAGATAAGATGGATGATATGGAAAAAATAATTAAATAATTATCAAACGAAATTTCGAAGATGAAACTGGATCAATCTAAAGAAGATCAATTCGCTAGAAAAGATTTTAGGAAGAACCCTAACTCCCAAACACAACAAAGACCAATTAAAAATGAAGATCAAAAGATTCAGACTCCCTTTAAAAACAATTTTTTTTATAGGAGGAGATGGCATACAAGAGTTTGAGGAGTTAGAAGAAGATATGAATAATATTGGCGATGATTTCCAACAACCTCATATAACGAGAAAATATTATGAAATATCTTTAAACGCAGAATATTGGTCTAATAATGATGATAGCGTAAATATCACAGAAGATTTTTCTTATCAAGGAATCATCGATAGTATAATGGTCAAGCTCCAACAGAATTATAATTTGATGCATAGAAATAGAAATATGGCAATTTCCCAACCAAAGAGAATCTTGTCAAGAGGGGAAGCGGACGAGGCAACTCACAAAGATGCTAAAAGACAGACCATTAAAACAAAGGTTGCTGACACACAGTCTGCCAAGACAAAAACAGCTAAAACACAGACTATGGAAGAAAAAACAACTGAAACAAAAGAAAAACCTACCAATAAATCAAAAAGAAGGGAGATAGAGACCCAAACCAGAGAGGCTGATAAAGTAGCGGTAAATTCCAGTCTAGAAAATGAGATTAATAAGATCAAGATTCTTGTACCTCTGGTCAAACTGGCGAAAAAACCTACATACAGAAAACAAATTGCCAAAATGATAAATTTTATGTATATTGAAAGTCAGACTAATGTTATAAATCTAAAAGATGATAAACCGAATATAGTGTTTGGTCCATGTTTTGAAGGTACCAAACATTTTGTTGCTCCTTTCTACATTATGCTAACTGTGCATGATCATTTACTCCATAATTACATGTTGGTTTCTGGAGCCTCCCACAATGTGATTCCTAAAGCTATCATGGATAGACTTGGTCTCTAAATTACCATACCATACGAAGATATTTATTCTTTTCATTCAATAAAATTTAAATGTCTGGGTATGATTAAAGATTTGGTGGCTAATCTTGCACAAAATCATGTAAAAGGTGTTATGATGGATGTGGTTGTTGTTGATATCCCTCCTATGTATGGTATGTTGTTATCTAGGTCTTGGGGTGCTAATCTTGGAGGATCCCTTCAACTCGACATGACATATGCTACAATCTCGATCTTCAGCGGGCAGTTCACCCACCTGTAGAGAGAAACAAGGTTGGCATATACAGTAAGTGATCCGTTGAATCAGAATAATTACCCTATGTATGTCATAGATCAGGATTTTGGAAATTGTATACTATCGATTGATGATGATTTAGAAGAATGTATAGGATAAAATTATATAGAAAAAGAAAAAATTGAAAAAACAAATGAAAATGTAAATAAGATTGGAGTTTGGAAAATGTATTTCGATGGTGCTTCATCATGTGAAGGAGCAGGAGCTGGAGTGTTGTCTATGGCAGACGAGGATGAGTTTATTATTCTCTTCTCTTACATATTACAATGGGATATCGATTACACCAACAATGTATGTGAATATGAAGCCCTGGTCTTGGGATTAGAAGCTACCAGAAAGTTGAAAATTGAAAACCTAATTGTTTATGGTGACGCAGAATTGATTGTAAAATAGATAAAGCAGTAGTACTAGGCCAAAAACCCAAGGTTGAGATCCTACAAAAATTGTGTCTGGGATCTGATTGAGAATTTTTTCTCATCGTCTAATATCCACCACATTCCTAGAGTTGAAAATCAACAGGTCGATTCCTTGGCCAAAACCGTTGTGACGTTTGTACCTCCTACTGTCCTCAAACTAAAATATCATATAGATACTAGGCACATACCATCAATACCAAACAATATACAACACTGGCAGTTATTTGAAGATGATGAGCAAATCAGACAATTCTTAGTAATTGTGGACGAATTTGCTGAAACCCATATTGATCGGGAAAATCAGAATGATCATGTTTGGATTATGCAGGGAGGTGAAGATCCTTAGGAGTTTCAATATAAGATTGCAAATCACCGCATGCTTGTACTAAAAAAATAATTAGATCCCTAAGGGTCTAATTCCTCTAGAGAGATTATTCGATCATGACGACATTCCCTTAAAGTCTACTTTACAACCTCAGCCTGAAGAGGTTGAAGACTGTGATATAGGCACTAAGGAAACTCCTAAGTTGGTAAAAATATCTAAATAACTCCCCCCTGAAGTAAAAAGAAAATATGTCAAAGTGCGTAAACAGTACAAGGACGTTTTTTCCTGGTCCTATGATGAATTAAGAACTTCTGATACCACCATAATTGAACACAAGATTCATTTGAAGTAGGGTGTTAAATCGTTTAGGCGAAAGCTTATTACTACTGCCTGTAATAGAAAAGGAGGTAAAGAAACTCCTGGATGCTAAAATCATTGTTCCACTCGGATACTCCAAATGGGTAGTCAATCTAGTACTGGTAAGAAAGAAGAATGGTGAAATCATACTGTGTGTAGATTTCGAAAATTTAAACAAATCATCCCTCAAAGATAATTATCCATTACCTAAAATGGATCATGTATTGGAAAAAGTGGTCGGGGAAAATAGAATGTCCATGATTGATGGATTTTTGCACTATAATCAAATTGTAGTCCACAAGGATGATAAATAAAAAACCACGTTCACCACCCCATGGGGTACCTTTATGTATGACAAAATTCCATTTGGTTTCATGAAAACAGGTGTGTTGGCCCTTGACGAAGTTTTGGGAATTTCTTCGTCATGATGACCTATTTTGGAACTTCGACAACCTATCGAAGGAGGAGCACAAGATGAAGCGGAGATCAAGGGATCTCAGACCCTTTTTGGGTTTTTGGGAATATGTAATGGGAAGGGGATGTAGGCCCATGGGTTTACTTGTGTTTAGGCCTATTTTGGATGTATATATAGATGTTTATGCCATATAGAGAAGTAGTGGATAATATATCTATGTGATGTAGGCTAAGTGTCAAGAGTTGGATCTATATGATCAAGTCTTCGTGCATTCTGTGTAATACTTGTAGAGCTGAGTGAAAGTCCCTGTGTGATACGATAAAAGGCTTAGTGTTGTAACACAAGGAAGAGGGATCTAGAGAGATGTGTAGATCTTCTATCCTATGTGGGGTAAGGGTTTTGAGGATCTTTTCTTGTAACTGATTGACCGAAGACTATAAACAAGAAGAGTTGGTGGGCGTATCCCCAGGAGAGGGGTGAACCACGTAAATCCTGTGTTATGATGCTTTGTGCTTGTCTTAATGAGTTTATGTCTTCTTTTTCTAAGTTCTTTGATGTAGTTGGATAGATATACTTTCTTTGTGCTTATTATATGTGGGAATGTTAGATCTGATCTACATGACTATTCTTTATGCTTAATCGGATCTGTTTACCTATGCTAAGTGCTTGGATACAATAGGTTAATGTGAATATTGCGAGGCTCTGTTTTATCCACGAAGTAGATAACGATTGTATATTAAGGAAATGAAGGTGCTAAGTACTTTATTAAAGTGTTATAATCACAGATTTGTGTCCCAGCTAAGATTGCAGACACTTGAGTCTTACAACCACCCATGCCTCTACCTCGGGTGAGACTTCATCTGCTTCGTAGGTGTTGCCGAAAGGGCCGGTAGTTAGGGTTTTGTTGGTGCGTTGTTGTAGCATTGAACCCTGGGTCTGCCCCTGTGCCAACAAATGGTTCTGTTGTCAGGACCCGAAACTGTGATTGCTGGGAACTGAGAAAGAAGAAGCTTTGTGCAAAGATCCATCCTGAAATTGTGAAAGATCCGTGTGTAGATCTATTTCCCTAGTGCGCATTCTTCTACTTTACTTATAAAGCTCTATGCTAAAGAAAGAAGGTCAGATCTGAAGGAAAGAAGAAAGATCTGAATTCTTGTCACTCTAAGAAAGGTAAAAGTAATAATTTCTGATTAAAAGAGGTAAGATCTATAATCTCGGTGCTCTGATAAAGGTAAGAATAGTTTAAAAAAATTAGATATGAAATCTTTGTGCTCTGTAAAAGTAAGATAAGTGAAATTTTTCGTTTCTAGAGTATGGATATGGGTATGATTGATAGATTCTATCCTAACTTAAAAAATAGGGCACTAATAGATGAAAGAAGGTTTGATATGAATAGATCTTATAAGAATCATGAAAGATATGTTATGCCTATGCATAGAAAAAATGTTTGGACTAACAAATGGATGCAGGATCCTAGAAAGAAACTTTTGTAGGTTAGTTCATACAATCCTATCACGCAGTATAGAAGAGGTTGGGGATCATTTAAAAGAAAGAGAGGATTAAGCCTCTATTATAGTTGCAGAAGACCGGGAAATCTAGCTAAGGAATGCCCTGGAGGAAGACCTAGTTGTCTTTGTTGTAAGGCTATGGACCATGAAGTGTTGGATTTCCCCATAATGATTTCTAAGATTGAAAGTATGAACATAAGACAAGAAAACCCTAAGGCAGATCCATAAACTAAGGCTATAGAATAACCCTGTAAAGAATTAGAGAAGGCATTACTACAGATGAAAGACACCTTGGATGACCATCAACATGTTAGGTTATCAGAGATTTTTAAAGACAAGGACTGCCTTGAAGAAAGAGTATGGGACTTCGACATTGACTGTGTTCTAGATGAGGACACACAAGTGAATATCATGACAGAAAGAACTTGGGAGGCTATAGGAAGGCCTGCTACAATCCCTTCATTAGGAGGAATAGGACTTTCAGAGGAAAGTTGGTAAACTTATGTGGGAATCTCGCTCAAATACCTATGAATGTTAATGGAACTTCGACAGAGGAAGATTTTGAGATTATTAAATTTATTGAAGACAATGCCCCGTTGACCATGTTAATAGGAAAACCTTGGATTGACAGAGCTCAAGCTAGATGAAAGGAAGAAGAATAAGCCTCTGAGTAGAAGAAACAAGACTTAAAATATTTCATGGCTAGAAGGATTGCACAATTGATTAAAGAACAAGAGAACAGATCGAAGCTAGTTGTCACTAGAAACATTGATGTCAAAGCTGCAAGAACATTAGGAGACCCATAGAAGACTGAAGTACTTACTCCAGATAAAGAAGAGGTATTACCCATGAATCCTAGGAAAATAGAAGACTCAAGTACTTACTCCGCATAAAGATGAGGTATTTCCATTGAATCCTAGGAAACAATCTCAACATTGCGCAATGACTATGTTAAAAGATGAAATTAATCAAAATGGAAAAGAGACTAACGAGACGAAGATCACCGGAAAGAAGGCTAGAAATCTAAGAGAGAAGAGGGCTAAGATTGAAAGGTTACGTAAGATTCCAGAGGAACTTCGCAGAAGAAAATTTGCAGAATTGGAGAATCGTTGGGATATCAGAACATCAAATATTGACACTTCACCATGACAAATAAATATAACCATTGGAGGCAATATGATCATTCAACTGAAGCTTCCGAACGGTTAGGAAAGAAGTTATGAACCAAAATCCCGCCATTGGACTGTTGGGACCATGCCATAACGGATCAAACAAGAGTTAATAGGGGCTCATAACCATCGCACGCAAACCGTTGCTGAGTTTCCTACTTATCCCTTCATTTACACGGAGAAATTTTTTAAGTTAACTCGAGAATTTTAGCCCGCAGACATCAAATTGCATACACTGACTATTATGCTCCCTTGCTATTATGCCAAGATCGTATGTCTAAGTCTATCGCACCTCGATAATTTTAATCTGAGCTGATGTCCGATGAGATTCCATCGTAGAGTTGAAGAATCAAGATAGAATTCTCTATTTAATGATTGAGAGATTCATGTTGGAGTGAGGAGTGTCTATAGGTGTACACACCTCTTCAACAAGAGGACTATAGGCCTCTCCATCCACTACTCAAGCTAGACCGTCCCGACAGACCGATGAGAAGAAAACGAAGCATTTGTGACAATATCATGAATGATATTGATTCCCGAGCATCCTACTCCGCCTATCTACTTTCACCTCTCGAGGGCTTAATAAACCGGAAAGACAACAGCTCCAGACTTTGAATATATGCTGGACATCAAGCAGACTTCAAAGAGGTGCTGCGATAGTTTCCAGGGCCGCACTCGATAAGCTCAAGATTGGTTAGCTTAATTTCCACCTCAGAGAAAGGAAGGTTTACAACATTATTTCCCTACATAAGTATCTAAAGAGAACAAAAGCAACAACTCAATATTACCCCTCAAAGAATGGACCCGTAACTCATGTACCAATTCATCGAATAATGTTATGAAGATTATGTACCCTCAGTGACACCAGGAGGTGAACACATGCATAAAATTATTGTTGTATTTCTATCATGTAGGTTATTTGTGGTTGAACCACTGCATCTCAGTGGATTTGACATTGATCAACTGGATCATAGGGCTCAGCATGCAAGGCCCTAACCCAGGATTCTACCGCTGAAAGATCATGATCACACTCCCCACATTAGAGGATAAATGATTTTGCGGAGATGTAGAGAAGGGAACCCGAGGCTACAAGGCAGCTTCTATCCAGAGTGGCTTAGTGTGCCTATCATGTCAATTGATTGCAGGGAAATTAGTTCGCAAGAACTCGCCCAAATCTTGGCACCTGATTTGTACGACTCAGAGAAGTGCAGGGCCTTACATGAATGCATTGGGTGAAGTACTTGGTGAACCAGCTAGAACTAAATCAAGTAGCGAAGTGCACACCAAGGATATGAGTTCCACTTCCATTGGATTCTCATTAATCACGGTCATTGCATGGGAGTTGCAGGAAGGTGCGACCTTCCCAAACAACGAGCCCTTCGAACCACTAGCCACAAATTTCTATACTCCCTGGTGGTACTCAATGAGCAGTAAATGGCAGAAAGGAAATAAAATGTCATCTTCCACTTATTACACCCAGCTTGAAGACTTCTATCCATTCCGCTCTCATCACCCCGAACACACTTCACCGGTTTAGACCCTTGATGAAATTCAATGCGACCGCCATTTCATCTATATCACATCACACACTAATGAGCATACATAATAGTTGCAGTCATACTACAAGTTGATGGAGGAATACTTAGAAGAGATTAATTAGGAGTGGTCGGTGGACCTCCTCATTTCAACAGACCCTGCGGAGATTTTTGATATAGATAGTCCAAAACCTTTGCATGATACTCTTGGACCAAGCAAGACCAAGAAAATGAAGAAGCCTAAGATGTCCACAATTCATTAAAGATCTCTTTCTATATCACCTATAAGGAGGATATGGTGGAGAGATAAATGGCATAGAAGTTGAATATAATAAAGAGAGGTTACATCGCTTAGAGATGAGGAGGACTCCTCAAAGAAAAAGTGGAAGGTTTCCTCAACCTTCCTCAAGGAAAATTGAGCAACCAGACTCCACATTGAGACCACCTCTCACTTCGCATAACTTCGGACTTCATCATCGACAACAATGCTTCACCGGAGATAGCAGAGAAGCATGAATCTAAGACTGAGGAGGTGTTCAAATAAACTCAAGAACTTCAAGAAGTGTAGAAGGCACTACAGTCCAACCGCATAGTATCCACCGCTTCTATCAAGCTAGGAACACTCCTCAGAATAGAGATGCCACCAAGTCCAATCGATCGTTGATATAGCCAGTATCACCTTAGATAGAGCACACATGAGGAGATAGCCAAGCCACCTGTGCTTTGGGTAAGTATGGGGAAGACCTTCTAGAGCAAAGGTAGTACTACTGAATCGAAGCTTATCATAAGAGAGGTTCGATAACGAAAAATCCCAGCTACATAAAGAAAAATAACAGTTGCTCACAAAGAACTGGGTTAAGGAAATGGTTCTACTAAAAGTACTTTTCTTTGTGATAATCATCGGCGAAGCACAAGAACGAAGTTCCATAGAAGGTGGCACAACTCGAAGATTGATCTGAAAATAGGGGTTGACTTGTTATGCTATTTTGGCCACCCCTACTTCATTAAATAAACTTTTCAGATCCTGCTCAATGTGTTAAAATATGTATTATAACTTATGTGTCAATTCTTTACGTTTTCTTTTAAATTTTTATGTGTGAGGTCTTTAAAATGTTAAATATGTGTTTTAAATAAATACACAAATAATCATAATTCTGCAGAAAATAAATCATCAAACTCACAAATAATAAGAAGATGATAAAGGAGTTCACCCTCTCTCTGGCTACATCTCCTTGAGCCTCCATCAATGGACTTGGATTCGGGATTAATTTGTCAAAGATTATTTTACAGATGGTGCCTAACTCTATGGATTTTTTTACTTTCATACCATTGGGTTCAAAATACATAAACTCCCAAAATGACTAATAGAACTCTAAATGGATCATGGCTCATCCAGCCATGACCTCTTCTACAGCGTGTATCTTTGCTTTCCTTCCCTGAGATTCCTAGTGGTAAAAACACACGTAAAAGTCCTCAAATTCCTCTAAAACCTATCCCAATGTGTTCAAAGTATAAATAATTAGCCAAAAAATGAATATTTAGCCAAATGAAATGACATCAGGTTCCATCTCGAGCATGACCTCTAATCATCGAGGGCTTCCAAGCTCCCTAGAGCTCTCAAACTTCAATGGTGAAACTTGCAAAATAAGTCTGAAATTCCTTTGAAAAATAGTGCCAATGGATTCATATAACATCCAAATACCCTAGCTAGGTTTTTCAAAGACTTCATTTCAATAGCCAAAAATGAAGAAGATAGCCCCCATTTCTACCTTCTCAAGCTTGTTGTCTCCGGTTCTCCAAAATGCACCTCTGTAATAACCTAGCTCATGCACTCATTTCCGTGCTAAAACATCCACCGCATAAATCAAAAATGGGA
This sequence comes from Picea sitchensis, assembly GCA_010110895.2. NCBI lineage: Eukaryota > Viridiplantae > Streptophyta > Pinopsida > Pinales > Pinaceae > Picea > Picea sitchensis. The sequence goes on along the minus strand of SNQJ01S0060709.1, from coordinate 13,687 downwards.
AACTCTCTAACAGCTAATGTAATCCAAGCCCCTAACCGCAGATACAAGCATGATGGGCCAGGACCAAGTCTTAACGCGAAAATTAGTGTAATATTTATATGATTAACCTGCAAAGACATGTGGTGGGCGCGTGGGTTGGAGGACCATTTAAAAAAAAATGCACGTGCAAGTGTGGCATGGTCATATGGGCTGACATATGAAACCGGGGGCTGGGACTAAGCCCCCGTACCGACTTCACTCCAAACTACAATTTGCAATTTAATTCTAAATATATGTTAAATCATATATATAATAAGTAATATATGGTGGTGCACTGGTTGCACGACCTTTTCCAAAGTGTTTTCTATTGTGGGAGGTCCGGTGTTCCATTCCCACGGACTCCAAAGATTTTTACCGCCCAAATTTTAACATGGTATAATTTAAATAAAATTTAAAACATACATTGTTAAGACCCAATGGCATGGAGCGTTGGTTAATCGAACTTGCCCAAACTTTGGATGTAGATGGAGGTCCAGGGTTTGAATCCAACGGACTTCATAAAATTTTAACACCATTATCGAAAATAATGATGTCATCGGGCGTTCTTGCTCCATTTACTGGCACTGTTATTAACCAAATCAAAAATCGCCATGTCGCTAATATCATTCTCGGCCCAAAATATGCTAATAAATGAATTCCATGTCACCAATCACAATTCTCAAGCAGTATGGACATGACACATCATCGTAAGACCTTTTCCACATCAGCATCTGTACAGACTATACGATTTTGTGCCAATCAACACAAATTTTTCACCGCTTGACGATTCAATAGAACACGATATCCGCCTATCCGACATCTTTTTTGAACTCGTTTGAGTTGGCGCTGGCTTCCAGACGTATGAGGGCTACACACCTGTTTGTTTGGAGGCAATTCCAAGAACTTTGATTTTGAGCAAAATTTTGACCCCTCGTCCAGATTTTGATCATGCCTTCCTTACTCAAAAGGCTTTTGGACCCACAAGCTCATGATTATCTACCCGAAGCCTAATACTCTTCTTCTTCCAAGTTCTATCCATTGATTCTACTGAAAAGTCTTTTGACAATCACTGGATAATTTTGACATGCCTTGTACTACAACTAGCTATTTCCCTCAACCATTGTTCTCTGGCTGTTGTTGACCCATTGTTTTCTTTGTGCTTGGAAGACTGATATCCTTCCCACTGAGAATCAAGTCCTCTTGTGAACTCTTTGGCGCCAAAACAATTCTCTCTACAATGGTTGCAAACTTTCCTCAAGGAAGATCTTGTCACAAAACTGAAAACCATCAATCTAGAAAACAAATTTATACAAGACCTAAAATGGATGCCAACAAAGTCTTTTGATCTTCAAGAAAATGGTCACATCTTGTACTTCATCAAAGAACATGGTGTTTTCCTCGTGATCTTGGTGTACTCTAAATTATTCTAGTTTCAACAAACATCATCGACTAAACATAAGTCAAAGAACATGATCGACAAAACATAGTCTTCAGACAATCATTGACACAAGTCGAGACTCATTTGGAACATATCGAACTTCCGAATGACAAGTCGACATTCATGATACAATCATGTTACAATCATGAAACACTCATAGAACTATCACCAAGTTTATTGTTTACGCACACACAAAAAACACATGCATGTGCATGACTCTTCAACTCTCCTCTCAGTACAAACATAGGTACATGAACCTGAAACATTTGGGTACATTAGAGCGAATATGAAAATATATATGGCTGTAACAAGTGAGCATCACACCCCTCTTTTACATCCTCCTGGCGAGGTTGTGCAACAAACAAGAATGCCTTCAAACTAATTGTATCTACATGCAACTTGCATCATACAAGTTGTGATAAATCACTGCAACTTTAGCATACTCTCCATTAATGCATACATAAGGCTGAAATGTGCATCTACAATAGAAAAAATGCAAGCCTTACTTTCAAGAAATCTAACCACTTTTTACCAAGCCAACTCAATGGTGATTTTTCTTGCTAAAAATCGTATTCTTGTGAATCATCTTGACTCACATCAATGATGGAATCTCCTCTTCCATTCTTGCCAATCTCTTTATTCATCCGCCTCTTGTGATGTGGATGAGTGGTTGGATGCAATGTCCAACATTGGTCATCGCATTGACCCCGGCTTCTCGCAATGAGTGCAAATCTTTTGCATCCTTCTTTCTTTGCTTGGAAAGTTTCCTGGAAGTGGTCAATCTTTTCCAACATTTTGAAATATGATGGTTATATAAACCATACAATATGTACATGGATTTTTCTTCCATTTTTACATGCAAATTTATCATGCTTAACATAATCATAAGCAACTAAATGATAGGCAGATTTATACCTTGAAGATTCACCTTTATCGCCTCTTTGATGAGGCAGGAATTTGAAGAGTTTGCTGCTCTCCTTTGAAGACCAACAACAATGTTTTTGTCCTCATTGCTGTCACAACTCTTTCATTTCACACATTTTCATTCATCTTGAACATGTAAGCTTTGCATGCTTGAGTGATTGAACTTGAAACAAAATTTCTTGAACTTTCACCTTTATAGCCTACTTGAGGAGGCAGTGTGAGCTTGAAACAAAATTTTGTTCTCCTGGAATCCTTTTTCCCTTGTCTTCTTCAATTTTGGAATTTGCTCCATCTTTTGTTCATATTCAAGACCACAATACTCTTGGGTCTCTCTCAACAACAATAGGCCCAACAATTCCTTGTGCATGCTTGCCTAACCTCTACCTTCATAGCCCATATTTAACAACAACTTGGACCCTACTCCTCTTGTGTGATTTTCAAAAACACCAAAAGCATTCATCTTCAGAGGAATTGAAGATAAACTAACAATACATACCTCATGTTCATGCATGTACTTGGTAAGGATTTCATTTGCCTCATGGAGTTGAATTCCATCTCATGCGACTTTTGAAGAAGTTGGTCTTTCTCCTCTTCATGGCCATCAACTCCGCCTTTGAAGGGCACAGTTTCTTCTCTATCTTCCCACAACTCTTGTACCATATCTCTCATGGTTACAAACTCCTTCAACATCTCTTTGTCAAAGAACTTGGATAATGAAGATGTATGAGAACTACCAATGTTTGAAGCTTCCTCAATCCTTGCAAGATATCAAACTTCAACACAAAACTTGCACAAATACCAATAGCTAAAACTCTAGTTATCAATGACAATCACATGAGAAAAACAAACTAAGCTATGATACCACCTGATCTGAAAATAGGGGGCTGACTTGTTATTCTATGAAAGCACCCTCTACGTCATTAAAATAAACTTTTCAGGACCTTACTCAATGTGTTAAAATATGCAAGATAACTTATGTGTCAATTTCATGCTTCTTTTAAATGTTCATGTGTGAGGAAATTTTCCTTTAAATGGTTAAATACGTGTTTTAAATAAATACACAACAATCATAACTTGCAGAAAATAAATCATCAAACTCACAACAATAACAAGATGATAAAGGAGTTCACCCCTCTCTGGGCTACATCTCCTTGAGCCTCCATCAATGGACTTGGCTCTTTGGGATTAATTTGTCAAAGATTCTTTTACAAGTTGTTTCTCAACTCCAATGGATTTTTTGACTGTACCATTGGGTTCATAATATATAAAAACCCCAAAAATGACTAATAGAACTTTGAAAACGGATCATGGCTCATCCGGGCATGACCTCTTCTACATGTGGCCTTAAGCTTCCCTGAGCTTTCTTGTGGAAACAAAACCTATATAAGTCCTCAAATACCTTTGAAACCTATCCCAATGTGTTCAGAGCATAACAATTATCCAAAAATGACTATTCAGTCACAGAAAATAGACTTGTGCTCATCTGAGCATGACCTCAATCAATGAGGGCTTCAAGCTCCCTAGAGCTTCCTGGAACTTCAATGGTGAAAAAACTGAAAAGGAAGTCTTCAAATGCATTTGAAAATAGTGCCAATGGATTCATAACATCCAAAAACCCCTAGCTAGGATTTTTCGGCACCTCATTTGGCCAAACAATGAAGAAGATAGGCCTCCTGCCATTTTTTACCTTCAAGCTTGTTGTCTCTGGTTCGCCAAAACGCACCTCTATGTGGCCAACCTAGCTCATGCGCTCATTTCCGTGCTAAAACCTAGCACTGGTGAATAACTGAAAAACAGGCAAAACTGTCGAATAGTTAATAGAACTAATCCCCTAACCGCAGAGGCGTTGGGCGCATGGGCCATGTGACCAAGTCTTAACGCGCAAAAATTAGGCACCTTTACATGATTGACCCCAGGCATGACATGTGGTGGGTGCATGGGTTGGAGGACCATTTAAACAAAAATGTGCACACAAGTGTGGCATGGTCATATGGGCGGACATATGAAATCGGGGGCTGGGGCTAAGCCCCAACCCGGACCCCACTCCAAACTACAATCTGTACAAATTTAAATGTATGTTAAATCATATATGTAATAAGTAATATATGGTGGCACACTGGTTGCGTGGCCTTTTCCAAAGTGTTTGCTATTGTGGGGGGTCCGGGGTTCCATTCCCATGGACTCCATAGATTTTTACCACCCAAACTTAACATGGTATAATTTAAATAAAATTTAAAACATACATTGTCAAGACCCAATCGCGTGGCGCGTTGGTTATTCAAACTTGCCAAGACTTTGGATGTAGGTGGAGGTCCGGGGTTTGAATCCCATAGACTCCAATAACCTTTTACCACCAATACCAAAAAATGGGATGCCACATGGCAGCCCATGTCTGGGCCATGTGGCACCGTACAACCAACCAAAAACTGCCACGTGTCGCAATATCATTTGTCCAAAATATGCAATAAATGAATGCCACATCACTAATTGCCACCTCAGCATATGGACATGCCACATCATCATACAACCTCTGCCACGTCAACATCCGTACGGATTGTACGGACTGTACAGTCAGCATAATTTTTTTTTGCCTGTTTGACGATTCGAACAGAATGTGATATCTCACTCATCCGACGTTCGTTTGAACCCATTCAAGTTGCATTCGGTTCGTGACGACGAGGGATACACACCTATTCGTTTTGAGGCAATTCCGAGGACTTTGATTTTTGAGCAAAATTTTGACCCCTCGTCCAGATTCTGATCAAAGATGTAATCCAGTAGCTCGAGCAGTGCATAACAGATTTGGAGCTCCGCACTATGCCTGAGACCCCTCAAGATGTATGAGACCAAAGGGAAGCCACTTCCCATAGTGCAGTTGACATATTAAAATCTCTTGCCTTGGAGTGCAAGCAACTGAGTAACCGGAGCACTCAAACATATGAAAACCTCACTGAGAATCCTGAGTTACAGGCATTGAAGTCATAGCTCCAAGAAGTGAAGCAGTACACAAATACACTACAGGAACAGTTGAAGGCCCTGTCAGCTGTAGACAAAATGAATAGGTCTCATGAACAACGTACAACTCAACAGTAGATCCATATGCTTTAAATAAAAGTTATGGAAGTCACTCAATGACTTCAACCTGCGCAAGATAAGGCATGTCTGTTGTTTACAGAGGTCGAGAGCCAAGGAGCAGAGATAGAACAGGTCGTCCTCACAATAGAACAACACCTAGAAGGAACAGTGAATGACGTAGTGATCTAGGAGTTCATTGAACAAGAGGCCACAACAAAGCAACAAGTCGAAGCAGCTCGATCCAATCTTGAGGCATTCGAGGTAGAATTGCTTAGACCATAGTGACTTGGGACGAGTCACAGGTGAGTGTTGGGGGCCTATTTTCCCTTGACCAAGTACTAGGAATTTCTTGGTCATGATGACCTATTTTGGAACTTCAACAGCCTGTCAAAGGAGGAGCATAAGACGAAGCGGAGATCAAGGGATCTTGGCCCCTTTTTGGGTTTTTGGGAATATGTAATGGGAAGGGGATGTTAGCCCATGGGTTTACTCATGTTTAGGCCTATTTTGGATGTATATATAGTTTTCTAGGCCATACAGAGAAGTAGTGGATGATATATCTATGTGATGTAGGCTAAGTGCCAAGAGTTGGATTTGTGTGATCAAGGCTTTGTGCATTTTGTGTAAGACTTGTAGAGCTGAGTGCAAGTCCTTGTGAGATACGATAGGAGGATTAGTGTTGTAACGCAAGGAGGAGGAATCTAGCGAGTTGCGCAGATCTTCTGTCCTGTGCGGGGTAAGAGTTTTGAGGCTCTGTGCTTGTAACCGATTGATTGAAGACTATAAAGAAGAAGAGTTGGTGGACATAGCTCCAGCAGAGGGGTGAACCACGTAAATCCTGTGTTATGATGCTTTGTGCTTGTCTTAATGAGTTTATGTCTTCTTTTGCTAAGTGATTTGATATAGTTGGATAGATCTACTTGCTTTGTGCTTATTATATGTGGGAATTTTAGATCTGATCTACATGACTGTGCTTTGTGCTTAATCATATTTGTTTACCTATCCTAAGTGCTTGAATACATTAGGTTAATGTGAATACTGTGAGGCTCTGTTTTATCAGCAAAGTAGATAATGATTGTATATTAAGGAACTGAAGGTGCTAAGTAATTTATTAAAGTGTTATAATCACGTATCTATGTCCCAGCTAAGGTTGCAAACACTTGAGTCCTACAACCACCCCTGCCTCTACCTCGAGTGAGACTGCATATGCTTCGTAAGTGTTGCCGAAAGGGCCAGTAGTTATGGTTTTGTTGGTGCGTTGTTGTAGTTTTGAACCCTAGGTATTCCCCTGTGCCAACAAGGTGCCACTTTCCAACGAGCTATGGACATCGCCTTTGTCGGTGAAAGAGATAAGTTTATTTTCATTTATCTTGATGATTTAATTGTATTTTCTAAATCTAATGTAGAACACCTGGTACACCTCAAGCAGATGTTTGAGAAATGTCGCAAATTCGGTTTGTCTTTAAACCCCAATAAATCTTACTTTGCAATACAGGAAGGTAAACTCTTGGGCCATATAGTATCTCGGGATGGAATTAAAATCGACCTAAAAAGGGTTGAAGCTATAGATACTATCAATATTCCTAGAAATAGAAAAGAGATTCAGTCATTTTTAGGAAAAAATAATTTGTTAAGAAGATTTATCCCAAACTTCGTTGAAATCGTGAAATTGATTACATATATGTTTAAGAAGGAAAGCGAGGTTAAATGGAGTACCAAAGCCAAAGCATTGTTTGAGTGCATCAATAAGGTCATAGGTGAAGCACCAATGTTAGCAAGCCTAAATTATCTGAAAGAATTCTTAATTTTCTCATTCGCATCCAAACACACAATTGTTGCAGTACTCCTTCAAAAGAATGACGAAGGGTTCGAACAACCAATAGATTTCTTCAATAAAATCCTTAGAGACGCAGAGCTGAAATATGATATAATGGAAAAGTAGGCCTATGCAATGGTGAATGCCCTAAAGGCTTTCAGGACCTATGTAATACATTCTAAAATAATTGCATATGTACCCACCAGTTTTGTTAAAGATATATTGGTTCAACCCGATAGTGATGGAAGGAGGGGTCGATGGGTTTCTAAAATTCAAGAATTTGATATGGAGGTGACACCAACAAAGATCGTCAAAGGACAGGGTTTAGCTAAGTTATTAGTCGAATCTAATTTCAGAGCAATTGGAATAAACAACCTGCAAGAGTGCGAAGGATTTCTGGACATAGATGAATTCGATGATCAAATACCCACAACTCAAATCGAGGAGAAGTTCTCTTCTTCAACTTGGTATAAGGATATAGTCTATTACCTTCTAACTCTACAGTGCCCAGGCGATATGACCCCTTCTAAAGCTAGAATGTTAAAGTTGCACGCAGTAAAATATTGTATCATGGATAGCCATTTATATTAGAAGGATCCTC